>VZRH01000080.1:400735-420530 GCA_013397555.1 Urocynchramus pylzowi | reverse complement strand
AAAAAAAAATTAGGATTTCCTTGCAATTTTCTGTAATTTTCCTACTCTGCTCAAATGGAAGCTCACCTTCCTCTGTTTAACTGGACAGGACACTGCTGTTGTGGCTGGACTGAGAGCTTGTGAGGGTTTTCCCGAGTTTCCAGGCTCATTTCCCCAGGGCAGGAGCCAGCAGGGATGGGCAGGAGCCTGTGTAGGTTGCTCCAGGGAATGAGCCAATAAAACTTTCACAGCACATGAGGCACTTGCCGGGAGGATATGGGAATTCAGCTGTGGAGAAGGGATTGGAGAGAGGCTGCTGCCAGTTTCAAACTTTTTTGGCAAGTGAGGGTTTTGGACTCTGCCACCTTTGAAAGAGGCATCTGGGGAGTGGTGGGTTGGAGGCTCTGTGGGAGACACAAATCACAGCTGGGCTGTTTGCATTCTCAGATCCTCTGTATTGTTATTTATGCGGTCAATTAAATAGCCATGTGCTCAGCTGTGTGCCTGATGCACCTCTGACCACCAGCACAGCACGTAGCCCAGCACTCCCAGCTCCCTCCCCAGCTTTGCAAAGACACTTTGCACAGAAATGTGCCCTTCTTCCCACATAAAAAGCAAAGTTTCTATCAAAATTCCGTGTTGTTGAAATTCAGCTTGGGCCATGTTCTGCCTGGAGCCATTGGCAGGTTTCAGGGCTCATTAGGTGTGGGAATAGGAACCTCCCATTTGATACAGAAATTTTGTCAGAGAGGGCCATAAAGATTTCATCTCAGTTTTGGTGACAATAAAATGTGAGATTTGATAATAAGAACATGCTGTGACAGCTGCTTGTAGACGTTTTCTGGGCTGTAATGTCAATCTGCATCTCTTGTCAACGCTCTATTCAGCAGAATTTGCTGAGATGCCCTTGCCTCCTTGGAGAAATGATGAAGGAAATAGCCCTTAGCTCAGCAATACCTTTCTGAGCAAGAGATTTTTGGTAGGATAACTGGCTGCAAACTAATTTTTTTTTTTTTTCTTGTATGAAATGCCTGTTGTTCCAAGATAAACTTTCAAATAATATTTTCCATTAAAAAGCTGCATGAAAAATGCTTCCATTTTGCTTGTCGTTATTAATAACGCTGCTCTTATGAACAGGGGAACTAAGATATTAATCAAAACCCCTAATATCTATATATTAAATATCCAGCTTCAAATGTGATGTGGAAATGAATTTTTTAAAACATTGGTTTTCAATATGAAGGTATCATTCTTGGTAAATGAGAATGAAGCCCATTATTTTACTTAAGCAGTACATGTGACATAAAGCATTAAAGAATTCTCAAAACGTTATTGATTTTCTCATAAATGTGACAATTCCAGCAAATTATACCTTCAGAATATACATTACAATATAAATACCATCCCAGCCATTCTGGGTAGTGACCCTATTAAAAAACCTGTTGCCAGCATGCATAAAAACCACTTTCAAAGCCTATATTCCCCCAAAACATTTTATGAGCCAGGAATGTGCATCCACTCAGCCAGAAAGCCTCTGGCCTCCTTCCATGGAACTCGGTGGGGTTGGATGGTGCAGCTTTTGTCTTGCCAAGCTGCAGTTTCAGCCACCTGGACAAAGCAAAGGGCAGGGTTTGCAAGGGTGCCCTGAGCCCTGCCAGAGCATCCACTCCCCGACCTTGCCAGGCTTTCCCCAGGCCTCCTCCAGCTCCCAAATGATTTCCCTCCTTCCAGCCCCCTGCCCTGGCTGTCAGTGCTGTTCCAATTTGTGCGTAAAATAAACATTTCTGTCTTTATGAAGGTGTCTTGTTTTTCAGTCAGGAGAAAGGAGCTACCCTGCTCCCTTTGGGACCCCAAAATCTGCTGCCTCAAACGCTGCTCTGCAGCTCCCAGACATGCTGGGCACCCACCAACACCCTCATCTCAGTGTCACCCACTGCTCTCTGAGGCAAACTGCTGCAAACAAACCATACAGCAGGGTTAGACCGGGTATTAGGAAGAGACTTTTCCCTGTGAGGGTGATGAGGCCCTGGCTCAGGGTGCCCAGAGAAGCTGTGGCTGCCCCTGGATCCCTGGAAGTGCCCAAGGCCAGGTTGGACAGGGCTTGGAGCAGTGGAAGGGGTCCCTGCCCATGAAACTAGATGATTTAGGGTGAAACTGGATGATCCTGAAGATCCTTTCCAACTGAATTCATTCTGTAATTCTGTGCCCTTAAATGACAGGTACATTAAAAATTGCAGCCTGGCTGCATTCAAGCCATGCTGCAAAAACCTTCCAGTGGTCTGCAGCAGCTCCTTCCCTTTGCCTGCCTCAGCAGCACACAGCTCCTCCAGCCATCCTCAGGCTTTCTGTTGGTGATTAATGCACAGCAGGAACATCTGGAAAGCCTCAGATGAAGCAGGCTGCAGTAAACGGATCACTTTGGTAAATGACAGTGAAAATGCCATTTTTTCCCTTGTGAACACCCCAGCAGGCTCTGGAGCCATCCCAGCACAGAGGGGCAACTTTTATTTGAGAGCCACATTCACTGGGGATATTTGGGGCTTTCAGCTGCATCCAGCACCCAGGGTACCCCGTGACTGACTCCTTATATTGAGCCAGGAGGTCCTTGGACATGTGACATGGAGTCATCCTCTTTCCTCTGCCTTGCTCCATTTGCAGTGTTTTATTGCAATTCCTTGGACTGCAGCTGGACTCATCTACAGAGAGCAGGTGGCTGGGACAGCAAAGATAAAGGATGTGCTTTACAGTCAGCTTTAAAGCAAGAGTGATAACTGTGCATTTCAAAGGAGTCTACCAAAAGTTGGGCTGCTATGGTTGTTTAATTAACTTGAAATATGGGCTTTTGCTTTTCTGTTCTTATTATTTTTTTAATATACTTCTGCCTTTTCCCAGCTAAATATATGTCAAAAGCTGCAGTTATTTTGCTTGGAGCAAAAAAATCACTGCTTCCTTCCCTGTTTTTGTTGTTGTCCTCTATATAATACTGTGAACATAAGGCAACACAAAAACGTGGCTCTGTAGCAGCATTTACTTTTCACATTTTAACAGGCCCAAGTGCCCATACATACCTCTGTGTGTGTGTGTATACATTTATATTGTTGTAACATTGAGGTTGGCTGGGTTTTTCCACCCACACCCCACAGACCCTCTGTGGTCCCAACACCTTTAGGGTGAAGCTTCCCAATCCCTGTCCTTGGAAGAGAGCAAACTCCAGGCAGAGTGAGGTAGGGAGAAACAGCTAATAATGTGATTTTTCTCCCCCTGAGCCTACTTTGTGTGACTCCAAGCTGTGCACAGAGACAGGATGCACAGCAGGCAGGAAAGTGTTCTCCTGCAGGCAGGAAAGTGTTCTCCTGCCAGTCCTGGGCAGTTTGCAGCCCCTCAGATCCCCACACCTGTCTCCTGCCAGCTTCTTGGAATGAGAGCACAGATCCTCTCCTGAGCTTCACAGCACCCCATGCCTCACTCACACTGACATCTCTTGCCATCCTTTGCACTTCCTTGTTCTTATACCAAAATCATGACAGGTTTCATTTAGGGAGCTGCTCTCCCCTTAAAGAGTGAGAAACCCTGATTTAGGGGAGGTTCCTGTTCTCCCTGGTACCATTTGCATTTTGCCTTCACTGACACTATCCACAATGTACTACGAACGAAATAGGAAATAAATCCTTCTTTCTTTTTGCCAGTGAACCAATCTTTTCCTTCTTTCACTTTACAACAGCCTTTATGCTTTTAATTCCTCTGAGTATTTTAGGTTGTAGCTTGCATTCCATTTGCTGTAGAAGCAAGAGCTCAGCTGCAGCAGAAGATTCCTAAAGGCACAAAGCCTCTGTTGCTGGATGCTGCCAGGATGAAATGAGCACTTGAACACTTCCCCATCCCTGCAAGTGTTCAAAGCCAGGTTGGATGGAGTTCTGAGCAACCTGGTGTAGTGGAAGGCAGGCAGTTTGGAAGTAGATGATCTTTCAGGTCTCTTCCAACCCAAACCATTCTGTGAAAACCAGGTTTTTGCCCTCTATCTAAATTTGGGCTAGAGGGACATTGTGCTCTAAATTCATACTAGGGATGAATATACACATATGAATATATAAATTTATATATATATCTGTATAAACACACATACATGTGTAGAGAACCACTGAGAATTTTTTTATCTCGTCAAATGTCTGAAATGCAACTGCAGAGGAGAGATCCTGCACTTAGGAAATGCAGGTAATATCAGCACCCTCTGCTCTGCCAAGCCCAGAGCCTCGGGGATATATCAGCTTCAGTGAAATTCAGAGATGGGGTCTAAATTCAGAATTTTTCCTGCTTCTATTTGTTCCAAGTTTACTGCTTGGGAAAAAGTTCTCCAGCTTGCAGTAAAACTCATCGGTGTGACTTCCAAGACCTTCCACCTGGTCTAGTGGAAGGGGAGCCTGCCCATGGCAGGGGGGTTGGAAAGAGCTGAGATTTAAGGTCCCTTCTAACCCAAACCATTCTGGGATTCTCTGACTTCGTCCCAGTGTGTCACCACCCTCTCCCCGGAGCCCAGGGGTGACACTGATACAATAATGATGCCTTTACACCACAGCTGATGCTGTGTGACAATGACTGATGACTCCTGTATCATTAGGAATTTCCTTTCCCTCCCCCTTTGGGAACATCAGGAGATCTGTTTGCTAAACAAGACGTAGTGCCCTGCCTTCTTCCTCCATAAAAACTCTCCCCCAAAAGAGGGAGGATCTAAATTTGCAATTCATATGTAAAGAGCTGGTGCCACATGGGTGGTGCTGTAACTCTGCACCCCTCAAGGCAAGGAGCCTGCCAGGGGAACGTGCCAGAACCAAACACCCACCACTTGTCACTCTCCTGCTGCATACAAAGCTCTGCAACCACCACGCTCCTCTCCCATTTCCTCCAGGGTTACGTTGACATGTTTTATGTCCTTTAATAGCACCTGCTGTTAGATACCAAATGACAGCAATAGATTGTGGAGTTTATAAAAGCTCATGGAGGGCTTTCAGATCAGAAGGCAGCTCTGAAGCTGCCTGTGAGTTTTACACACACATGGGAAATGCATATGAAGACAACCTTTTTTTTTTTTTTTAAACTGAACTTTGTTATTCAGACACACTCAAAAAAGTGGAAAAAAGAGTCTTGAATTCCAACAGCTAATGCAGAATCAAAGATGTGATGAACAATCACATCATTATATGTCAGAAGTGAAGTTAATTTTAAAGTAGTGAAACTTCACATTAAAAGCTAAAAATATATAGGGATGACATCCATTTAAAGTGTCCTCTTATGAAAAAAGTTAAACTCTGTGTGTCTGCTTGTCTTCTGACTTGGCACTGCTGCATCCAGAGCCAAAATGTTCACTCAGGCTGATCTCTGACTTTTTTGATAATCTATGTTTATTATGGATTGTTCTCCAATGGACTGTAAAATCAGTGGGAATAAGGCTTCTCTGAGGGGTTGGGGACTTTTCTGTGCCACTTTGGAAGAGGAGGTGAGCCTTGGGAATTCAAAGAGCACTGGATTTGTGGGTGAGAAACGGCACCTCTTTTCAGGGAATATTCAAGTTCCAGAACTTTTCTCTCTCCTTGTCCCCCACTGCATATCCTGAGTGCTCAGTGACCTCTGGACTAATCAAAGAGAGCTGAATGAAACATCTGATAAGCTCAGAGCAGCACAGCAGAAACACTTCCAAAATTAAAAGCAGGCAGGTTCTGTGGGCAATAACACTGACACATGCCTTTTGGCACTATTCTTATTTTCACATCCAGTTTTACAGAGTGCTCCCTGCCACATCTGATGACAAGGGACGCCGCGGTCTCTCCCCAGGGAGAAGCACGCTGAGGGCTCACCATGCACCCAGGACATTGCCACTGCCTTCTTGGCCACAAACCAGGCCCAGAGAATGCTGTGGGTGAAGCCAAATGGTGCTCCAAGAGGAGAAGCTGCCTACCTCACATCAAAGTGTCACATCAAAGCGCCACTGCCATGGTAGGCTGGCATGGGTGGGGTCACCAGAGGGAAGGTGGATCAGGTGGCAACCCTGGCCAACCTGCCAGGATGAACTCCAGTCTGTAAAGGGACTTGGAGAGCTGCAAAGAGCTGAAAGCTGACATGTCAATGCTGAAATACCATTTTGTATGTATGAGCCTTCCTGGCTCAATGTGAAGTGCCTCTGCAGCAGAGAAGACCTTGGCAAAGTTCAGCAGGACCTTGCATTTTGCCCAGGCTCATCCCAGGGCAGGGACCACTTTGGCATCAGCAAAGTTTCACGTGCAGCCTGAGATGCTGGGACTGGAATAAGCATTAAAATCCAACATTCAGCTCTTCCCTGGCTGCAGGGAGCAGAACCTGCCAGGGCAGAGCAGCAGCTGCTCTTCCCACTGCTCCCAAGGACCAGGGAATGTGAGCACTACAATTACTGAGCACAATTAATTCATTCTTGATTCAGTCTTTCATTTCAATGTTCTCCAAGGGGAATCTTTCTGAGACTCAAGACTGGAAAGCACAATGCAGGCAAAGCAGAACATGTTCAATAGAACTAACAGTGCAGACGTCTCCCTCCCACAGAAATTATATTGTGTATGGGAGATTATTCTATCTCTCACTCTGCATTTTTACATTCTGTTTACTAGAGCAGCCTGAGACAAAACCCTTGTGTTTCCTAACATGGAGAAACCTGGCAGATCCCTTGCATTTTTCACAGCTTTTCTTCACCAGCTCACTTTCCTGTGTGTTTTTGGTAGTACCACATTGAGAGTAAGGAGAGTAAGAAGTGCTGGACTCCAGGAAGTCCCAATATAAACTCGTCGCAGTGGGAAAAAAATTATCATCTCACCTCATTTTATTTCCTATACAGAACTAAATGAATCATATAAGAGGAATTACAGGCTGAAGGAGGCAGTGATTTGCAGGAAGATTTGTTTCCACTGCTTTTGAGCAGCATGGAAAAAATGGATCAGATCAGAAACACGAGCCCAGAAAGTACCAGGAAAGATTTGACTCTGTAGGATTAATTTTCTTTTAAGATGCCTTTTGTAAGAAATGTGATTGTGTAAAAGATGACACAGTTACAGACTAGGAGTGATGGGCTGAGGAGATAGCAGATAAAAGAAAAAAGAATAAAAGCAAAAGCTGAAATGGGTCAATTAATTATCTTTAAAAGCTATATATATTTTTGGAGGAAATAGTGTCTTTCTGAAATGGTGCCAACCTTTGATCACAGCTCCCTGGCTGTACTGAAAGCATCCTCTAATGCATGCTAAGGAAATTCGGGTGGGAGTGTGTCTCTTACTCCTCTCCCCAAATTCAGCTCCCACCCCTGCACTGGCTTAGCTGCTTCCATGGAGAGAGTGACAAAAATCATCCCTGCACATTAACTTTGACCTGAGCTGGGGGAAGGCTTGAAAAGACAGAAGGGCTTTTCTTTCTCTTATTATTCCAGGGGAGGATGGTGACTGACAGACTGGAGCAAGTTCTGTTTTCAAAGGCTGAGCTACAGCTGAATGTGGCTTGTGGATTAAGGGGAGAGCAGCTCCCCTGAAGCTCTCCCCTGCAGCTCCCAGCATGGTTGGAAACACTTCCCAGGCAGCAGGTCTGGTCCTGCTTCCCTGCAGGGGCTCTGGGGCCACCAAGCACTTCTGGTTTTCTAGGACAGAGAAGGTTTGATGTGCTCACGATAGTTAAAAGCTGTCTTTTCCTTCTCTTTTCCTTCTTCACCAATAATTTGCCCCCAAAAGCAATAAAACCTGCAAAACCATCCCAGTCAGACTCATTACTTTGTTTGCCACAGGGAACTTGGCTCAAGCTGAGGGTCTCTGGGACTGGTGGGAGCCCCGAGCATGTTCCCACCTTTGGCAGGAATAAAGATCCAAAATGTCCCTGAGGGGGTCCTTGGGAGCTTATTCTCACTCAGCCTTTTTTGGGGACCATCCACTTGGATGCTACATTGAGTTTCTCTCTGGGTACAGAGTTGTCTGGAAAGTATTTAAAACATTGGCATTCTGAAGAATTACTGCTTCTAATTGTATTTTCAACTTAAATTAGTTTCATACCACAGGAGGTGTGAGAGTCTGTGCTGGCAGGGAGAGCTTGTGCTGATCTGCAGGAAGGGTCTCATCTCCCTGTATTCCTCATGTTCATCTTTCAGACAAGTGGCTACAGGGTAAGACCCCACAGAGAACACATCTGCAGAGAAAAAATGGTTACAGCAGCTTCCTGAAAGCTCTCTGCATGGACTGAGGCAAATGGAGGCAAATAAATCATGGGGAGAAGAGAGATGGAGACGTGCACTCTCTCCAGGGCTCACAAGCAGCAGGATTTCATCCAGCTTGTTTTTATAACATTATTTTCACTTGGGTTGACAGAACTGGTTGTGCTGTACACACAAGATGTGTTTGCTGTGGCAGGAGTCACTGCTGGTGCTCCACCAGAGTGTGTTTTGTGCTCAGAGGTGCCATGGGACACTCTCCATCCTGAGCCCAAGCTGGGGCTGCAGAAAACAGACCTGAACTATGCTCTATGCATGTAAACATCATGTGATTCCTAAACACACACTGATGGAGAGACACATCTGATCCAGTGGAAAGGCTGGGATGGGAAAAGAGGGTGTCTTCACAAGGTTTGCTCAGGTCCCATCCCATCTGTGCACTCCCAAAGTCCTTTAGATATGGGAAGGCACTGTGAGAATAGGAAAGAGTTGATAATGTCTGTTAGGCCCAATGTAAAGACATTTTAGAAGATTTAAGGATTTGTGCTCCTCAGGAGCTCTCTGCAGACAGCCAGGGTCACACCATCTTCTGGGTTATTAGAGCAGCTCTGCCAATACTGGCCAAACTAGGCTAAACTGTCTCCTTGTTTCCATAGTGACATTTCTGCCTGTGTGAGTAATTTTGGGCTCTTCCTTGTTGCACTCAAAAACACAAAGCAAAACAGAGGCTTAGCAGGCAATGTGACTATTGTGCATCAAGGGGATGTCCCAATGGAGCTGCATCCATAGGGACAGCACAGCACAGATGTGCCTTCCCAGGGCAGGGTAGCCACACAGATTTCTCTCTCCCATTTTCTGGTGTATAAAGACTCAAAAAAGCAAATTGTCTCCAGCTTTGTTTCCCAGTTGGTAACGGTGTCTGCTCAAGGACTGGCTGTGCTCTGAGAGCTTCACATATCCAAAATAACCTCAGAGTGCAGTGCCTGGTAACTGGTACCAGCATGAGGGCAGTGATGGTGCTCTGGTGTTCATTTAGATGTGACTGAACCTCAATTCCCAATCCTTTAAATGGGAAAAATCTACCCTTCAGAGAGAACCACTGTGACCCTCCTAGCTCTGCTGGTCAGTTAAGACCTAACCCTAAACTAAACCCTGCTAATGAAGCTAATTTGGAGTTACCAGTGGGGGTAGTTCAGTCTCCAGCACTGGTCTTTGTGGTGTCCAGTATCCCCAGTGGGGTCAGTGCTGTGCTCCAACACTCCTCCCAGTTCAGTTGGTGTGGAAGAGGTTTTGCAGCAACTTCTGTGAGCCAGAGAGAAGTTTGATAAGAGGATCCACGTTTACCCCTGAAAGAATTTTCTACCAAGGTCGTTGACATAGAAACCAAGAAAGAAATATGGGTTAAAGATTTGATTACTGGAAGGTGGATTGGCTCAGTGGAGTAAATAGTGTGAAGGAAGGGACTTCTTGTTCTGACAGAGAATGGCCCTTGTTGGGTTTTTGCTCGTTGTGCTAAGTCTTATCTGGAATATATAGGAAGGAACAGGATAGGTGGTTCTACAGCTGAAGTAGAATGAGAGGGTGACACTGGCCACTAGGTGGATTGAAGCATGGACCCTCAAAGAACATGCTGTGAAGATGGTAATTCAGAAGGATAAATAAGAGAAACCTGCAACTGCCTATTCCAATAAGCACTTTGTTTGTCTCTTGTGACCAATGAGTAAAGTGTAACTTTATGAGTTTTGTAGGAATGTATAAAAAGCATGCATGCTATAAAAAAAAAAACAGTTTGAAGCCTTCTGAAAATGGAGTGTTGCTTTGCATTGTCTCTGTCTCAACTGTGACAAGTGGGAGCTGAAGCCACGTCATTCCTCCAACCTTGTGCAAGCTAGTGAGCAAAACAACCCCTGTTTCCATGTGTTTTACCAAACTCACATTCTCTAATTGCAGAAGAGATGCCCCAGTTGGGAGAACAAATGGCCAGGGTCTGGTGATCAACATGATGAATTTGGCCATGTGTGCTGTGTTTGTTCAGTGAAGTACAGTTGTCAAATAATATGCTTCCAGGCTCTGTGAAGCAAATTAATTTTGTATCCTTTAATCAAAAAACCCTTATATTTTTCAAAACAATACCCTCTTTGCCTCCCCTGAGGGCCCTGCAGAGCATAAAGCAATGCACAGAAAGGAGAGAAATAGATGGAGAAAATAAACACAGTGACAACATGACAAATCTTTATAATCTGGGAGAAATTTCTGTCGTTTTTTATTGCTCTGTGGATCTGAGCCCAGAGTTCTGTTATCTGCTGTGGTAAATAATGATGAATTAATGAAAAAAAAAAAAAAAAAAAGTGTATTTATAGCATGAATATACTGCTGAGTAATATAGTGGGTTTTTGCTGCTTGGGAACACAGAGACCAAGCCTTATTCCAATGAAACTCTTTTGCAACCCTGACAAGCACGTCCTGCTGACACATCCTAAAGCCAGGAACATCCAGGGTCATGGGATTGCCTGTGGGGAGTCAATCAAAACTCCAGGAATGGAAAACAACAAGCAGAAAATCAGTTTTAAAAAGAGTTTTTAAGAGAATATGTGAATTAGTATTGGAACTCCTTGTCACAGGATGCTGTGGGAGCTAGGAGATTACAAAACTCAAAAAACAAGTGGGGGAAAGTTACAGAAGAAAACATCATTGAGGGATCTCAAACACCAGGACAGAATCTCCAGGCTGGGAAGTGCCAGGGCTGCATGTGAGGGTCTGGGAGCATTTCCTAGGAAAGTGTTGCTGTCTGCTTGTCCCCTTTGCAGTCTGTCCTGGCTGCTAGAGTGAACTCAGCACGGACATTACCAACTTCTGAGGAAAGGGTTTATCCACAGCCTCCCTCACTTGTGCTGCACATAACCAATATGGACCTAAACCAGCAAGAAATTATGGGATTTAGGGTCTCTAAGTTCTGATTCAGGGACAAAAATTTCAGGGACAATTTGGGTTAAACTGATAAGACCCCTGACGTAGATAAGGCACTGATATCCTGAGTATGATGCCATGGAAACCAGGTGTGAGCAGGATTTGACTACGAGCACTGAGGCCTTTGGAGGGGCCCCTCTTGAGTGGTGACTCATGAGTGATCTTTGGAAAGGTACAAACCCAGGACCTCAGTGTTCCTTAACAGAGATGAGATCAGTTTTTCACCAAAAAATCTTCCCCCACACCAGTTTTCCACACAAGCTGTACTGTGTCTTTATATTCATTGTTTGTGATGAAGCTTTCCTAGGGCTCAGCCAGGTAAAATTTTTGGGTGTTATGGCCCTGCTGTCTCAGCAATCTCATCTGGATGAATAAGAAAACTGAACATATCTTTTCTCTTGTCTTAGTCTGGAGTGTCAGAAGAGAATGAAAATGGGCTTAATGTCCTCTCTACCTGTTCCAAGCAAGTTCCTGTTCTCTCAGGTGAGTGTGGTTGAAAGAAGCAGCTATTCAGACTAGTGCCTACCCCAGAGAACAAGCTAACAAGTAGGGTTAAGAGGGGGAAAATGGTTACATTTCCAAATCACCAGTTTTGTGTCTTGCAAATTCACCACTAAGGCTGAGAAATCTCCCCTTGCCCCAGTGGGAGCAGAGTCATCATTGCTGTCTGTGTCATTAGCCTTCCCAGCCACTTTTATCTCATGGCATAAGCAGAGTTCACATCCTCAAGGGACATCCACAGCAGCATTTTGGCTTCCCTGCTCCCTCAGACCTGATCCCTGCTCCAGATTAGGGTTTGCACTTCAGTAAACACTTGATTTTCAGCAAGTGCAGTGACTCCAGTGGGACTTTTCCTGTGCCAAGCATCAGGCATTCACCTGAGGATTCTGTGCTCAGCACTTTCCTGTACTCACCTGAGTATGCCAGTGACCTAAGCCCTGCAACTCCAACTCTGTGCAGTGCACCTGTGTCCAGGGATGGATCACGTGCAGTCAGAGGTGGTCCACAATTTCCCATACACCTGAACTGGCCTTTGGCATTTGACCAGGAATGATGGCCTTCCCTGCATGGTACTGTAGGGATGAATTTATCCACAAAGTTTGTGAACCCACATTTCAAGCATTCAGCATCTGTTGCCACTAAGGAGCACCCAGCAAAGAGCAGCCACAATAATCCTGGCAGAAACACCAGCCTTGGCTGTGGATGTGTGAGGATGCATCTCTTGGCCTTTGCCAGAGGAAAGGTCAGGCTCTGCTGGCTCAGATCCCTCTGCCCCAGGCACTGGATTAGATCTGCCACCAACAAATGGGCTGGGGAGCAGGTCTGGGAGCACCAGCCCATTTCCTGCTGACAAAATCACCTCAGCACAGAGACAGTCTCCTTTTGAGAGCAGTGAGGGAAGGACTTGCTACTAGAGAGCAAGGAAGATATTGGAGCACCACGTTATCACTCACTGCAGTTACACTTATGTTTAAAATCAGGGATTAAAACCTAACCACGGAGTCTACAAAGAGTAACAGATAAATTCAGCCCATGCTCTGCTTTAATTTTTTCAGATGAATGTTTCTTTTTATACCAAGCATATGGTGCACTAGATTTCAAGTCTCATTGATAAAGACTCTAATCTCTGTCGTGTCTTTATTATATTTTTTCATTTTCTGCTGAGTAGGAAAATGGCATTGGATACCATCTGTCAGCATGATCACAGTGCAATTTGCAGAGGTTCCAGGCCAGTGTGGTGCTAGTGGCAGCTCACTCTTCTCCTTCAGACTTGGGTTCTTATGGAACCAATATAGCCCCATAAAACAGTTCCTTCCCAAACATAAACTCGTTTGTGCAGCATGCTAATGATAATAATGCAAATGAATCTGTCATCTTTTGTAGCTACTATCCCTAACCACCCTATTCATGAATATATGGTAATTAAGCTATTGCTGCAAATGTAACTGTGTCAGCACTACTAAATTAAGGGCTGTACTGTAAATAAAAATGGGGTCATAAAAATGAAAGAAGGCAGTAAAATATAATGGGTAGAAATACTAAGAGCAAAGTAGTAGAGGTTTTGCACAAGCAAAGGAAATTACTTTAAAGGCTCCTACTAAAGGACCTATTTTGATACCGTGGTTTGAAATTGCAGATAGATGCTGATTCCTTACAAAAATAGTTCTTTTTTGTCCTCAAATGCAATTTTAAATCCCATGACACCTGCAGGTTTGTAATTAAATCAATAAAGCATCATTAGTGTATTACCCCTCTACTGTGTCTCCATCCCTGAGCTCATTAATAACTGTGTAAGGTGTGACAACATGACTGAATGGACTCCTTTTGGAAAAGTTTGCCACAGGAAAGTAAGAGGTTCCTATTCCCAAAGAATAATTTGTAGTCTGGACTATGCAAAGTCATGAGTTTTTTTACTTGGTAAACTCAGTCCCCAGTGTAGCCAGTTTTAAAAGCCAAGCAGAATTATTCTCAGAATCACATTTCCATTAAATTGGAGAGAACATGGATATTTGTAGCAGAAACAATTTTGTTACACAAATGTAAATTATGAGAAACACCACTGAAATCAATATTTTGCTTAGGTTCAATGCATAAATTATATCAGAGTCTGGCTGTAGGTGGGAACTGCAGGGGCACACCAGGCTTAGTGGTGGGACCTGGACAACCATGATGCTGCTTCAGTATGAGAGACTTGAGGGTTGAAGAGATGAAAAGACAAAATCCTGAATTAAAATAGATGTCCTTGCTGAGGGGGAGAGAGAAAAGATGGAAATTATTCATTTTGGGGAGGTGAAATAGATTCACAGAAAGGAGGATGGACACTCATGAGGCATTTATTGCATATTCTGCATTTGCAGACTTCTCCTGAGTCCCTGATTTTCGTGGCACATAAAACCCAGGAGCACAATGCTCAAAACTGCAGGACACTGCACACAAAGAAAGCCACAGCCTGTAATTAGCCTGGGAAATGCATGGAGGATAAAAAGCCCTGAAGATGACACACAGGGAGATTTATCTGTAAAGTGAGAGTTTTCTTCACCAAGTCAGATAGAAGTTTATCTTTCTCTGAGGGATCTAACCCCTTCTGCTCCAGCACAGAAGCTGATTGCCAGCAGAGATTGGGAGATTTTCTCCAGGATGTTTATTCTAGATCAGCCAAAACAGAGCCCTGAGAAGGACAGGGCACAGGATTTGATGTCCCCAATATGCAAATCCTAATTGAATACAGATGAGTGTAGGCTGCATCTATTTGCAGCACCAAAAAAAACCCCAAAAACCAAAAAACCAAAACCAAAACAAACAAACAAAAAAACCAACAACAACAAAAAACCAACAACAACAACAACAACTTATACTGGGACATGCACAGTATAGAGCTATGTGGCTCCACAGCATTTTCAGATACTGTCTGGGAAGTTCTGGCTGAACTCTCCAATGCACATCACCTGGCAGCCACCCCCCATATCCCCTTCAAAAATACCTTTACTTTGACAGTGCTGAGCATCTGAAGCCAACTGGATTTTGCAATGACCCCCCTGTTTCTAAAGCACTGGGAACAGACCATCCAGTACAGAAGGGATCCCCTTCCTTCTTGGTATTTCAGTTTGCACCCCAAATCCCCACTCCTGTCCTTCCTCTTGTGTCTCCCCTGGGTTCCCCTGGGGCTGTGAATGGGGAACATGATCCTGGGGGAAACAAACACACTGCAGCTCTGCAGGTATACCTGAGAGCAAACCCTGCTTGTTGCCCTCTCAGATGTGCCTTTGGCAGCATTTGCTTTTGCCCAGCTGGCATGGGGTGAAAGCAATGACTTTGCCACTGAGTTTCCAGTTCTATCTAGAGATTTCAGTGTTTTTCTTGAAATGCAAGTTGGCTTGGAGCTGCTGGGGAAAGGAAGTCTGGGAACCAAGGACTAAACATAGCAAAAATAATATGAGGCAATGATGGAATGTAAAATAGTTCTAGCCACTTAATACAAAGAAACCATGCCCAGCCCCTGAGTAATTATAGATAGAATCACAGAATCATGGAATGGTTTGCATTGGAAGAGATCTTAAAGCCCATCCAGTTCCAACCCCTGCCTTGACAGGGACACCTTCCACTGTCCCAGGCTGCTCCAAGCCCTGTCCAACCTGGCCTTGGACACTTCCAGGGATCCAGGGGCAGCCACAGCTCCTCTAGGAAAGCTCTGCCAGTGCCTTACCACCCTCACAGTTAAATAATTTCTTTCTAATACCCAAAATTCTCTTTTAAAGAGAATTAATATTTGCACACGAAGGAAAAGGCCAGGTTTGAAGACAGATATCCAGGGCAAGAGAGCATAAAGGCGACACTTCAAAGGGATTTGTCCTAAAGGCTAAAATCAGAGGTGAATTGTGGGAAGATAGGAATTACTCTTTTGGTCTCATACAAATACACTCACATTCCTGAGTGCTCCTGGCTGCCAAGCCCTGCACAGTTGCCTGTCACTGTGTGACATTGCACCCTGCTCTTCCCAGGAGATTTATTGCCAGGTCAAGGTCTTTGCTTCCTTTTCTGACAACTCCAGCGTGTACCAAACCCACGTGATTGTCTGTGGGAGAATGGCTGGGACAGTTCTGGCACTGCCACTGGATGCAGGCATCCCTGGAGGGAGCAGTGTGTGCTGCAGAGCTCCATGCAGGGACTGTGGGCACAGGAGCAGACACATCACCCTCCCTGTGTGCCCACAGGGGCACTCCCAGAAGGAGCAAACAGCAGAAATGAGCAGGGGCCTATGAAGGAGCTTTGTGACTGCTGCTCGAGGTCACCTGTCCCCTCCTGGTTGTCGGAATCCAAGACATTCCTCTCCGTGCCCAAACCCCAGACAGGGGTCTGGGCAGCCCTGGCAGGAAGCCAAAAACACTTGGGGCTTTGATTTCAGCCCATGGGACAAATTACCAACCTTATATGAGGAGTCACAAGTCACAAAAGTTTAGACAACACAGTAGCAGTAGTTAGAGGGTGAAAGGAAAAAATTTGGGATTTGGTACAGGGGGGTCTAAAACCCTAAGATCAAAAGGGTGGTCAAGCACTGGAAGAGGCTGACCAGGGAAGTGCTAGAATCATCATCCCTGGAAGAGTTCACATGGTGTGTGGATGTGGCACTTGGGGACATGCTTTAGTGGTGAACATGGTGCTGGTTCAATGGTTGGACTCAGTGATCTTAGTGATCTTCTCCAGCCTTGCTGATTCCATGACTCTGTGATCCATTGCAGGATGGAAGGAACGTTGTGACAACAGGAATTAAACTAATTTTCCTGTTCAGTTCAGTGGAAGCAGCAGGTGCAAGTCCTGGAGCCTGATCTTCCCCTGACATGAACAAGGCTCTGCCACTGTCATGGGCCAGGCTGTCCCTTCTGCCACCAGCAGAGCCTGGGGTGTTTGCTCAGTGTGTGTTCAGTGGAGCAAAAAAACCCCCAGAATCTAAAATAATGCAAATAATTCCAGAGAAAAATTAAAACTACTGAAGAGGAGGTGTAGAAATCTCCTGCTCATGTCTGCACCACCAGCTGTAGCTCCAAACATCTTGTCAAGCTGTATTTCATCAAGCTGTACCACTTCTTGCAAATCCAAGTGGAATGGCAGTCCTGCAGGGATTGCCCTCTGCCCAGTTAGCAGCAAAAAGGTTCTGAAAGGAACCAGAAAGTTGAGAAGAAAAGGATTTCCAGATTCCTACTTTAATTTCCATGTTCGGATGACCTGAAGTCATCTAAGGCAGCGATGATTAAAAAAAAAAGAAAAAAAAAAAAGGAAAAAAAATCTGCTGTATTTTCTTAAGGGATGGATTATTTTTAGCCATGGAGATTTAAATTTCTCTCCAAGTTCCTGAACTTTCAGAACTTTTCTTCACTAAGGAGCTTGACAGCAAAGCATGTTCTCTTTTTTCTCTTTTTCCCAAGTTTTCAACTGATCTAATTAAAATATGCAAGATCTGCTTTTCTGCACAATGAAGGAAAACATTTTTTTTCAGCGAGATAAAAGACATTTTTCCAGAGGCTTTATTTCTGAGGATAACTGACTGCTCCCCTTTCCATTTTTAGGGCTCAGCAACTGTCCACTTGATGGTAAAGAAACAGGAAATAAATAATTTTGTCCATTTTACTTGTTACTGTTCTTCAGATTACTAGCACCAGACAGCTTTTGTGACACAAAATGGGTTATTTGTCAGTGCCCCACTGGGCCTGCCAGAGCTTGGTGTACATGGAAATCTGGTCCTTGATGGTTAATTGAGTTCAGGTGGCTCCAGAGGAATGAATTCCCAAATGGGATAGACATATAGAGCCTTTGAAAATGGAGTTTGGGTTGGTATGGTTTCAAAAATGACACTGCTTTTTGTGGGATTTTTGGGGGTCTTTTCCATTGCTTTTTGAGTGAAGTTTCCCTGCTGCAGCTTTGCCCTGTTCCCCTGCTAACACCCCTCAGGAAGGAAGGCTGGAGAAGCCTCCCCTATAGAGGAGGCTTCGCTAACCAGAGGCTTTTGCTTTAATTTTTTTGTCTCACTAGAACTGTTCTCTGTCTGTAATCTGAACCTAATCTTGGCTGCTAAATGGACTCTCTCCTTGGGCTCAAGGCTGTTCCCTGGCAGTAAATTCAGCTCATCCCACTGGAGCAGGGACAAATGGATGTCATTTACAAAGCCAACTGCACCCACTCAGCATGGACACGTAGGCACAGCCAGTGAAACCCCTGCAGCAGCCCCTCATGTGTCCCAGCCCTTGGAACTCCAACCCAAACCCTAAAACACAGCTTGACTGAACCTGAACAGGGAGAACATAATTTGGTGTTCTTGGACTGACACAAAACACAGGCAGGAGTTTTGAATAAATGATTTGCTGTGAATTATTTACTCAGCACTGCTCAGAACCTCAGAGGACAGGGAGGGCAGCTCAACATTTGCACCATGAAATATTGAGTGAACTCCAGTGCTGTTTGCAGGGGAAGAAGAGTTTGTCCCAATGCTGGGACAGATTTAGGTGGTGCCTCCCTGGCAGAGCTGCTGGTGGGCTCTGGAACTTTGAGCCAGGGAGCCTGGCATTGTCTGTGCCATGTTTTTGTGCCCCATTAAAGCTGTGCTTGCATTTCTCCTCATAGGTGGCTCCATCTCTGTCACACACAAAAAGTGGTCCCTGTGCACAGGCTGTAGCAAGTCTTTTCTCAAGGGAAGCATGAGTGAGGTACAGCAAATTCAGAGTGTAAGCATGTATTATTCATATTTTAACAACATCACAGCAAAATTTAGGGGAGTTTGGCAATGATTTTGATCATTAAAAGGGTAGAACATGAGTTTGATGTGTCTCTAAGGCCAATGACAGGCTCTTCTTGAGCATGAAGTGCAAGAAAGGCTCATTGTAACAGTTATGGTGCTTGCAAAGGAAAACTAATTTAATGCTGTGATGTTGTGCCCATGACAGAACCACATTTGCACCATAAAATACTGAGGACAGGGGACCAGGGGACAGAACTCCCATGTGGGTGTGGTCCTGCCCATATGGATCTGGCTGTGGGAATGTCACAGTATGACAGTGGAGGCAGGATCAGTGGGACCTCTCTCCTGGTTAACTCCTTTCAGAGAGCATTTCCTCTCTCCTGGTCTAAGGAAAAGTCCTGCATTCAGCTTGAGGTGCAGAAAGGGGAGAAGTGAACCCCAGTATAACCTGGTGGGGTCAGTGGGAAAAGGAAGGAGGAATTTGTCTGCCCATAGCAAGCTATCCTGGCCAGGGAAAAGGTGAAAGCTGGAATTCACTGGATTCACTCTGTCTTTAAAGGAGTTAGGAGCCTTGATCAGTTTGACATCCATGAGACAAAGTGGCTAGGAAATGAGGAGGAGATGTGGGCTCAGAGCCCTGAGGTGGCTGCAGAACTCAGGTCAAGAGCTGGTCCCTGGACAAGGAGCCACCCAGTGCTGTGCTGGGAGGTACTGGTGGCTCATGGTCCAACCTCCCCGTGACAGGACCAGGCTGATGGGAGCTCTGAGGGGTGTGAGGGAACCACGACTGAGTGGGTGGATGTGTGTGGGTGTGTGGGTGCTGGGGCTTAAGCCCAGCCAGCAACAAAGTACAATGCAGACCATTCACTTATACCCACTCCACAAATGGGATGGGGTGGAAGACTGGAAAGAAGGCAAAACCTGTGGGTTGAAATAAAAACAGGTTAATAACTGAAATAAAATACTATAATCATCATCATCATCGTCATCATCCAACTGTAATGAAAAGGGAGGTGACAAAAGAGAGACTGGAATAAGCTCTAAGAAGGACAAGTGATGCACACACAATGCAGACATGGACCACTTGCTGACAGATGTCCAGCCTGTCCCCCAGCAGTGATCAGTGACCCTGGCCAGTTCCTCCAGTTCCCATAGTGGTCAGGACACTGTGGTATCCCCTTGGCCAGTTCAGGTTGGTTGTCCTGGCTCTCTGTACACCTGCCCACTGCACAGCCTTGGCTTGGGGTGAGCCCTGCTCAGCAACAGCTACAGCTCTGGGGTGTGAGCATCACCATCCTGACATTGAACCCAGCTCACGGCCCTGCACCACATCCTGGGGAGGGAATTCACCCTGTCCCCAGCCCAAACAGTGTGGTGTGGGTGTGAAGGTGTGTTTTCAATGTGTGTGTGTGTGT
>VZRH01000080.1:336560-400054 GCA_013397555.1 Urocynchramus pylzowi | reverse complement strand
GGGTACCGCCTGACGGAGCGGCGCGGAGGTGAGCGGGGACGGGGCGGCACCGGGCGGGCGGCACCGGCCGCGGGGACGGGGCCGAGAGCTCCGCGGTCACTCTCGGAACTTGGAGCCCCGAGCCCTCGAGCGCCAGGCACGGGTGGTCGGGGCCGCTCCGTGCCCGCATTCCCCGGAGCCACCGGCACCCGCCTGCCCCGGCGTGGAGCGCTGCTCCCGCTGAAGTTACCGGCGGCGGGGCCGGCCCGGAGGGATGCGGGGCTGGGAGGGATGCGAAGCCGGGGGGGACGCGGGACCGGACGGGATGCGGGACTGGATGGGATGCGTGGCCGCGCTCCCCCACGGGAGTTGCCGGCGGCACCGGGACTCGCATCCCGAAGGACGGTGCTGTCTGCCCTTGCCCTAAATGACAGCACGCAGCGACCACCTGCACCCTCGCAGAGCGGGTTAAATGACGGTTTAAATTGTTGTTCCTTCGGGCAGCCCTTGACCTGGCTTTGAGTCATCTGGATGACCCACGTGCCCTCAGCATGGGAAAGGTGACAGTGATACCGGAGGGGTGTTCTCTGCTGTGATGCTTGCAGAAGAAAAGTGCTTTTTTTATCGACCCCTCTTTGAACTACCAGGCATTCATAGTGTATCAAATTCTGCAGGGAAAAAAAAAAAAAAAAGAAAAAAGAAAAAAGGAAAAAAGGGCTGATTTTGAAGACTCTTCATAAGTTCATTTGTTTACTATGGAGCTGTGACTTCAGTGGTCTCTTTGGTATAAAAACATTCTGCTTGTGTGATATTTTTGGTGGCATTGACAACAGATTTGTTAGTCATGGTTATGAATATGGTAATGTGCGAGTCTCCCATTAAATTCTCCATGCTCTAAGGTAACATGGTTGAACAGTCACCTACCAAGTCTTGCATTCTCGAGCAGCACCACTTTGAATTCCCAGTCTGTTTGATCACTTCTTCTTAACTTTTCCACTGTATTGTAAAAAATATTTGGTCCTTCTGCCGGTCAGATGTAAACCCTAAGTTTTGTGCCCGGTGCATCTCGGTGCTAGCGAGCTTATGTAATGCAGTGCCCTGTGCGGAATGCAAGAGGTGATCAAGGAGCACGGAATCTCCCGAATACAAAGGGACCCACCGGGATCAAAGCTGGGAGGAAGGATTTTTGGGAAGAGCACTGGCTTTGTGGTCACGGTGCCTCCGTGTGTGTGCCTGACCCCACGGGAATGCTGAGCGGGGTTTTTCTGTTCTGAGGACATTCTCCCTGATCCCGGGCAAGGCTGTCAGTCTTCTTCAGTGTTGATTGCCTTCTCCTTAATGATGTCCTGTGTCACTGCTTCCCAGGGCTCCGTGAAGCTGCTCAGAAGCCCTTGAGAGCACTTTTCAGCCAGGCAGGTACTGTGTAAATGCAAATTACTGTATTGCTGCTTTAAAAATTGCTTTTCATAAGTTGGAGCGGTATCTTTAGGCAGTTTATTGGAACTTGTAGCCAAATGCCTGTTCAGGGAGCTCCAAAGCAGACTAAAGGAACTAGCATTTTGACTATTACTCCCTCCTAAAGAAATCTAGTGTTGTTTCTTGAGAAAAGGCAGAAAAGCACCCCCCATTTAGGTGTTATCAGATGTGTCACTCTTTGTTCCGGCCATGAGTATTCGCTCCCAGTTTCCCTGCGTGTAACTTGGCAGTAATTTTCAGCTGAAGAAATGCTTCAGCCCCAGACTCTTTAGTGGATGAAGGCATGAAGGTGCTTCCCCTGACCACAACACCCCTGGCCCACTGTGAGTCCATTGCTCTCTGTGGTGGGGCTTTGCTGTTCCATCTGGTTGTACTTTTATTCTCAGATACAGCAGGGATCCGTACGCTGTCAGCTAGGTGCAAGACTTCCTAGGCAAGAACTATACCTCAGATACTGCTACAGAGTACATTTCTAGAATTGAAAGTAAAGAAAAAGGTTGAGGTGCTGGTTTTTGGTTTAGTTTTTTTTTTTTTTTTTTTCTTGTAAAGCGGTGAAGAGAAACTAGATGGAAAAGGACTTGAGCTTGAGACTAACCTCTGATCAGTCTTCATATATTTTGCAAGTGCACAGAATATTAATAAAATTCCTTATTTTTATTACTGGGCTTCTGAGAGAATGATTTCTGTTTTAATGTGCATCGCTTTCACTGTAGTGTATTGAAATCTCATTGGTTTTGTAATATGCTTTTTAAAAGGTGTTGTTACTTTTCATAACCCCTTTCTGCTTTGGTAGAATCTCTGAATAGCTTCTAGGATTGCGTTAAAGGTAATGCAAACCTCAAAATTCTTTGATCAGCTTCCTTTCTGCAAAGATTTATTTCAGGCAACCTTAAAAAAATCCTTAGAATGTCAATTCTGAGGTCTTTTCATGTTGTGGATTTAATAGACAAGGTACTGTCAGCTGAGCTATGAGTCTTGCTAAGAATATGATTACGTTGTTTTTTGAGAGATGTAGTTCTTGAAAACATACCTTGGAGAAGAAAATTCACAATAGCTATGTGCAAATAATTTTTTTTTCTACAACAGATGGAAGAGCAGTCAAGGGTGGCTAAAATTAGTTTGAAACAGAATAGATTATTCCTACAAGTACAGTAGTATAATTTGTAGAAAATGAGCCAAATCCTACTAATTGTTACACTGTAACTGGTGTAAATATAGAGTAATTTACTTTCTCCTTCTTTAAGAAGAAATGCAGAACACAGGGGATTGTGAGGCTGTTGGATTTTGACATGCTTGCAAAAGTCAGTTCTTCCTGAAACCCAGTGGCAGAATATGGCCCCCCACTCTCATCTTGACAACAGCATAATATTCACTCCCTGAGACTCCAGTTCCAAATTTGCTGTAATGTGATTGTGGGTAGAGGGTTGCTGAATGACTCAGATGAATGTAGCTCAGAGTAAACAAACATGTAAATCATTTCTGGCTAGAGACAGAGAAAGGAAAACATGAGAAGAGAAGAAAAAAGCCAACCTGCAGGATGAGAAATTTATAAAGTCATGTTTAGCAAGGATCACCAACTTCAGCATAGGGTGCAACCATCAAAAACCCTGGGGTCTGGAGTTGCCATGGTGTTTTATCTCTGGAAATGAGAGGCACCTGTGTGGAGTGAGTGCAGGTTTTGCACACAAGCAGAGTTCTGCAGTTGCTTGGGCTGACAGCCTGGTACAAAGGTGGGCAGGTTCATCTCAGCACCTGCATTTGGCACTTTTCAGAGGGTGAGAGCTGGGAACCCTGTGTGTTGCCTGTGTGCAGCCTGTCCCAGAGAGGCACGGTGCTGCCAGGGATGGCTGTTAGTCTCTACAATGTCCAGTTTTGGGGGAAAAAAATAGCAATACAAGCTGGCAAATGATTCCTGAAAGTTTCTGAACAGGAAATCCTGGTGAGAAATGTGGAATTGGTATGACTATCTGCAGAAGGGTCCAGACCCATTGTGTGGTTCAGATTAAGAAGTACCAGAGCAGGTCAGTGGCTTTTAAACCACTGTGGGTTTCTTAGCTGGACAAGCACTAAAGCAAAGCAAGGAAAAGGCTGCTCTCAGTTGATTTTCATGCCAAGGGAGATGGGCAGTAAGCACAAATCACTGCAACAGAGCATCTTGCCAGCCAGCTCCTCTTGGATGGCCAGGCCCAGAGCAGTCAGGACTCAAGGGAGGATGGGACTGTCCCTGTGTGAGTGAGCTGCAGTGGCTGGAAAGCTGGGGCAGGGTTGTTATTCCTTTCAGCTCTCTGAGCGATTCCGCTTCAGTGTGTTTTCAGGGTAAGTTAGGTTAAGTTCCCTCTTGGGGAAGCAAGAAATGTGCTGGCATCCAGAGTTGAAATGAGGAGAGCTGGGGCTGGTCCCCTCCTGCTGCTGCATGAGGATCAGTTCCCTGCAGCTCTGCCTCCCTGCTGGATAACCTGCCTCATGTTCTGGCTGCTTTTATCATCATGGTAAAGAGGCTGCTGTGTTGTTGTGTGGAGCTCTTCAACATACAAGTTGTGCTCTTCCTGAGATTTGTTGCCTTGGAAAGCAGTGAGTAGTCCCTAAGTGAAGTGTGGCTGGAGGCATGGCATCCTTGCAGTGTTTTCTGTGAGGTGATGGCTGGGAAGGGGAGGAACTGGAGAGACAAAAAGTATTTCTCTCTGCCTATGAGAGTCCAGGTAGACTCGGGTCCTCATTTCCTCTTTTTTTTATTTTCTTTGGAGCACATCAGATTTTATATGGTGTTGGTCACAGTGGCCAGGATAGGAGACTTGACTTAGGCAGCAGGATGGTTTCTGCTGATGGGAATGATGGGTGTTTCTGTTAGCTCGTTAGACACGTATTATTATTTATTCTCAGCTCAGTCTCTGGATTCAAGCCAGGAAGCTGCTTTGTCCTTATTCCCTTCTCCCTTCTCTTCCTCTCTCTCCCTCTTCACGTGCAGTGAACATGTTCCAGCGAGAACTGAAGCAATTTTCTGGCCCCTTTCACGTGTCCTGCATCCCTTTTTTCATCCTTAGAGAGCAATCTGATTCACTCTTTGGGAAAGACTGGCTTAAGCACCTGAACAGAGTCAGACAGGTTCCCTGTCATGTCTGCTAATTAAATTGTAATGCTCATTACCACAGGATACTGTGGAGGGCAAAAGCATAAGCAGGTTGAAAAACATGAGGCAAGTTCACAATGCACAGAGAGAGGAGAAGAAGGATGAAGGTTTGGGTGTAACCTCTGGCTCCCTGGAGTTGCCAGATACAGGGACAGCTCTGGACAGAAGGGCACCCAGACTGCTGCCCATCACCAGAGATGGCATCCTGGGATAGAAGGAGCATGGATTTAATCCATTCCTGTGTTCTCCCAGCTCTTCCATGCACAGCTTGCTAAAACAGCAGTTCACTTTCTGCTCACTAAAATAGCGAGGGAAGGATAGAGCCTATGGAATAGTGTTTATTGGGCATTTTGGCTCCAGAATGATAACCAGGGTAGAGATTTCAGCATGCTCTCACAGGTATTAATGGATTAACATAGGAAGCTGCAAGAATTTCATTGTGTGAAGCCTTACTGACAAAAGCAGTGAGAGGGTGAAGCCATTGGGAGCTCAGGGCTCTGGCTGGGACAACAAGATGAAATAATTCCTCTCTCCCATTCGCTCTTTGTGTCCTGTTTATTCTGGTTTGTGCTGCATTACGAAATGGAGGTGCTGATCTCTTACTTAGCCTGGAGCTGCAGTTAATGGAAATCTCTGTATTATGTGTATTGGGGTATTTGAAAGTTTCCAGGTGGAAAGACCTCCAGGTTTATAAAATTGTCCTAAAGCCCTAAAGTTGTTCATAATAGGAACAAGAGAAATAAGGATTGCTGGGATGGCAGTGCCTTGTCACCCAATCCTCCTGTGAGGTTGAGTTGGAGGCAGGGATGTGGTCAGTGACTGAAAGGACAGGGGGCTGTGAGGGGGGTCCCTGGGGAGCTGCTGGAAAGGCTGATTCAAAGAGAAGCATCTGCTGCAAGAGAGGGATTTTCTAACTGAAAAGAAGAGGTTATGTGGACAAAGGAGGTAGGATGTGATCTATGGAAGAGGGCAGGAGAGCACAGAGAATGTTTGAACAAAAAGATGCAAAGTCCCTGCAGGGGTTATAGTGAAAAGCCTTTTCCCAGATCTTTCTGTCCTGTGTAATACCATCAGGGGATCCTCATCTGGGAAGAGCAGACTAAGCCTCTGAAGAATCTTAAAAGTTTGCTTCTGCTCCAATATCTCATTTCTTCAGCAAGAAAACAAAGATGAACTTTCCTCTCACGGGAGTCCATGAGGGCCATTGTGGAGCTGACTGGGCCCAGTGGCTCCACAGGGGCTGCTGAAGGGACCAGGGCTGCCTGGACACAGCTGTGCTCCAGCAGCCTCCTGCTTCCTCGGCAGGGAGAGCAGCTCCTCTGAGGTCCTGGCTGAGCCCCACGGCCAGCTTGGATGCAGAGGAGGAAAGAGGTGCCACGTCCCTGTTCCAGACAGACCCTGAGTCCCTCCTCTCTGCCATGGATTTCAGGGGCACAAGCTGAACCCAGACCAGGGCAGGGAGATGCTGGGAAAAGAGCTCCAGGCTTCTCAGATTTAAGGTCTAAACCAAGGTCTAAACTTCTGCCTTAAAATGTGCATCTTTGTTTAAGCCTGGAGCTCCGTGTTTCTGGGGTGGTAGGGCAAATGTTCTGACATTTGTCTGTGGGTTTCTGTGGCTCTTGAGCTGATGCCAGGTTTGCAGTGGTACCCTCCCAGCTCTCCTGACTTCTTCCCCAGCCACAGGGTGTCCAGGAGCTCAGTGCTGGGATCACCCTGGGAGCTGGGAGAGGTTTGTTGTGGTCCTGCAAAGCTGCGCCTGCGCACACCCAGAGCAGCTCCGCTTCCACATTATCTCCTGCAGCTTTCCCTGCACCCTTGTCTGTAACCTAATCAAACAGGCTGAGCAGCTGGTGAGTGGGAGCCTTGCCTGTCAAAGACAGGAGTATGAATATCAGCAGTCAACAAGCCATCACTTCAGCTACTGGCACAAAATGGAATCGGGAAGGGTAGGCACCCCTCCCAAAAATAAACCCATTGCTGTCCACAGGAGCCACATGAACCCCTGGCTGACTGAAATAGTTTGGGAAAAGAAAGGATGAAGAGTGGCTTGGCTGAAAAGAAATGCAGGATGCTGCAGTGGATGAAAGGAAGAGAGGTGTTTTAGAAGTGTTTTACATACAAGGGTTTCTGGATGATCTCCAGTCAAAAACTGTTCATCTGCACTGGCCATACACCTGTGGAGTGGGTCAGGGAACACAAAGATGAGCAGATCTTTCTGGGTTGTCCTCTGATTTTGATAAAGATTTGAATGTACTCATGAATGGAACAAAACTTAAAAGAGGTGATTTTGTCCTACAAAAATCTTACAGATTCCTGGTATGTCACTCCAGTCTTCAAGCATAACAGTCAGCAAGCTCCCAAAGTTTTTAATTATTTATGCAAAGAGAAGCATCTAGAGAATCCAAGAGCCTGGTAGATAAATCTCTCAGCAGAGAGCTGGGGAAGGACAAGGAAAGGCTGGGATTCAGGCCACCAACACTGGTCTTTCTGTAGGGAATAAAGATCAGATTTGTCAGAGTTATTAGCTCTGCCTGGTCCCTGCTCAGGGACATTTCCAGTCCAAGGCTGAGGTAAATTCTCAGAATTTCCAGTTCTTGCCAGACTGAAGGGAACTGAGGCTCTAATCAGCCTCTTCTCTCTCACCAGTCCTGGGGCTGACTATGGGTTGAATTGTTGGTGAAAACTGAAGGGCCCTTCTGTGAGCACGGAGCAGCAGTGGGAAATGAAAAAATTCCTACTGACTTGAGCAAGATTTCAATCTAGGCATGAAGAACAATGTTTTATTTCAGATGTTCCCACTGTCCTCTGAAGAGTTTGTTTTCCTTCTTTCTTAGGGCACACTGTGTGATAGCAGCAAAAATCAGGGTGAAGCATTTGGGGTGTAATGAAAGAGTGATGTTGCTGCCATGACTTTCCTGTACATTTTGGGATTAATCTTTCTCTCCTGCAAAAACCAGCTGGAAACAAGGCTTTGTCTCCTGTGTCACTGACCTGTGCAGAGCAGGTGAGTTCAGGACTGTTCTGTGGGTTTGCTTTTTTAGCATCAGAGCTGTTTTTTGCTGCTTCTGCACACAGAGCTTCCCCTCAGTGACCACAGGTGTGTGTGGAGCAGGGTCATCTGACTTGTGCCAGTGACCTCTTGAGAAGCATCCTTCTGTCCCTCCCAGAATGGGGGCTGACTCAGCCCAGAAGTTTGGGCAGAAGTTCAGGCTCAGCCCTCTGGAAGCACGGAGTTACTGATGGGGGGGTAAAAGCCTTGTGTTGTTTTGTGCTATGACAGGCTGAGGTGAAGGGAACTAGGGAGCTGCTGAGAGTCACAGTAGAGTGATTCCTGCAGTCCTGCTGCAGAGCCCCTCTCAGAGTCCTTTAATCTGGTTATTCTGCTTGGCTGAAGTCTTTAACAATCAAACTTGGAGCACTGAGGCTGTGAGAGGATGCTGTGCCTGATTGTTCCAACATTTAAACCAGGATATAACCACAAACACCTGTCAAATCTCTGCTGTCAGGTTATTCACAGCAACAACACTGTTACACGGGGGTTTTTTCCTTGCTAATGGCCATTTCAAACCCTGATCCAGGTTCTACAAATGGCTCTGGTGTTCCTGGATGTTTGGCCAAACATGCTTTTGCCAGCTCATAGATTGGTCTCTCATTTTCCGTGATGCCTGTAGGAGAATTTGGGCAGCCACAGGATGTGGTTCTGTTTGATCCAGACACTGATTCTTGGGCCTGAGAGCCTTTTCAAATGCCCTCTGGTCATATGGTAAGATGAGAGCTGTTACACACACTAAGGGTGGGTTTTCCTCCCTTTCCAAGGGATCAGCAGGCTTGAGAGGAAACAGCTGGGGCACGCAGAGAGAGCATCCACACAGCACTGAGTCCTGGTGCAAAGCATGTTCCTGTGCTTAAATATTGAAGCATTGTGAAGAGAATGCAGAGTTGAAAAAAAGAAATAAAATTAGGCTTTCAGTTCTTGTTCACCTCTGGAAAATCTGAAGTATGTTAATGGCATTATTACTGTGCCCATATTGCAGCTTAAATCGGCTTTATGGATTGAGCCTCTTAGCGTGGAGTTAGGATAGATTAGCAGCATTTCCACCCATTTTACAGGCAAAGAAAGAGAAACACAGCAGCAAGATTGAGAAGTCCAAGCCAGGTTTCTTCCTTCCTTGAGGCTGTGCCACACAAAGCTGTCACTGAGTTCAGTTTATTAGCTCAGAAGCAAACGAACAGTGTGCTGCTAAAAATGTGGATACATGAGGGGCACCATCCTGCTGTGTGGATTTTGTGATGGATCATTCCCATTTTATTCATCTTTTGTAATCTCAGCACACAGAATATGCCTTTGTGAGTACTAAATGGGGAAACAAGTCATAAAGAATTGAGACTTCAGATATGAAAAGTGAAGAGTATGGTCAGTTCTTCAGTGGAAGTGAAGTCTTTTATAGGGAGGATCATTTATACGTATCATGGATAACTGATGTGCTCAGAAGTACTGGTTTGTTTCCAAATTAACCAACACATAAGTAGACCTGCTTGTGCCTCATTTAAATTCTTTTTTTTATCTTGCTTTGGAACCAGAGGCCCAATCTAATGTTTTTCATCCAACACTGTTTAATCCATGTGGATCAATTATCATTATCAAGAGCTGCTGCTAAAGAGAACGTCCTGCACCTGAAAAATGAACTGTGGAAACAGCCTCCTCAGACTGCAGGATTTTCCTATCCCAGATGGATCTCCTCAGTGCAGTGGAAATGCTGGAGACACAGAGGGTATTTGAATACCAGTTTTTTTGGTTGGAGCACCTCTGTTTTTGTAGATGTTTGGAGTGTGACTGCACTTTGCATGAGTGCTTGAATCCCTGAGAACTGATGGATGCTACAGAGTGATGGGCTGTTCCTGGTGGAAACCCAGTCATCTGCTGGCATTAGACCAGCCAGGATGTGCTTGTCACACTGCTGACAGTGCCTTTCATGTCTGGGCAGCTGAGGAGACCTTATGGGGCAGAAAAGCACAGCTTTAGTTCAAAGGAAATATTAAAACCCAGCAGTGTGGGATTGTGGCAAGAGTGAATCCTGTTTGTGTTTGTTACAGCCCAGGAACATTCCACAACCTGAGCATCTTCACCCTCCAGGATAATGTCAAAACAGTCTTTGCAGAGCCCCCTCAATGTTTCCTGCTACCCCACACTCTGCTTCTGCACAGAGATGTACAAGGCCCCAGAAGATGGTCCTGTTTTGGTCCATATTTGTGCTTTATTGGGTTCTAAAGCTCCCCCTAAGGCAGCACACATCTAAGCCCAGCACAGCACTGGTGATGCATGGATAGAGACATACTCCTCGTTGTTCTCTTTTCCTATTTTTTGGGGTGCTGAGGAGGGCAGATAGAGCCCAAAAGTGAGAGTGATAATAGACTTAACTCAAAGCTTAGCAGGCTTTGGGACTGAGAAATGAAAAAGTTCAGTGGCAGCATGTGACAGATCACATTGGTGGGACATGAAATGGGCAGCAGTGCACAGAGATGCTTTGATGTGCTCCCAAAGCTTTGCAACACCTTCCCTGCTGAGCTGGAGGAGAGTTTTAGTTTGGAGAGTCCTGTCAATGGCATCACAAGTGCAAAGAAGCAGGAAGGAGTCTGGGATAGTGACTTCTCTTTTCAGTTTTAGCTGTGCAGTTAGGAGTTATGTCACTAGGAGTCTGCAAGACAAGTGGATCTGCATAGGCAGAGTGAAATTCAGAGTGCACAAAATGCATTTGAAACAATTTGGCTCTGCTCTGGCTGAAGCAAAGTGAAGGAAGAGCATAGTAAATTAATAACTAACACTAGAAAAGAAAATAGGAAAGGAAGTTAGAAGAACAGATTGGTCTAAGTGCTTTTGTGCTCCAAGTTGACATATAAATATATACAGATTTAATTAGGAGAGGGTTATTTGAAATCTCAAAGCCAACTATCAGCCTCTCACTTTCTCACAATATTTTGTTACAGCCTACTATAAAAAAGGCAGTTAATTAAAACAGATTTATTCATCCAATCATGCAGGTGTTACAATGAGACAGTGTTTCCAGAACCTGGGTATTTTTGTTCAATTTAATGGAAAGTAATAATATCATGTAGGAGGTGACTCTAACAGGCAATATTCATCCCTCCTGCCTTCGGTGTGTTCAGTGCTTCTGCCCTGAGCTCAGCAGGCTGCAAACACTCCCTGAGATGTTGTCCTGCCTTCCATGTGTGAGCAGGGAGCATTTCCCTGTGATTGTGTTGCTTGCAGGGCTGCAGTTGCTGGTGTTGCTTGCTCAGGCTGTGCCCTGAGGATTTGCAGCTGATGCTAATGCAGTCCATGAAGTGGAGTCACCTTGAGTTTGCATTTATCAGCTTCTGCAAGTGCAGACCTGCTGCTGCACTGCCACAGAGGTGTTACTGCTGCTCTGAACCAGCCAGGGCAGATTTGGGAGCTGCATGGCTCCGTGCTTGGTGCTGTGGCTAACACTGCACAAACCAGAGGGGACAATCGGGGTTTTCCCCCAGGAACGGGTGGGGGGTGTGTCCGTGTGTCTGTTGAAGCGGTGTCACCTTTTCCAGGCTTTAAGGAGCACATTCTTGAGTTATGCTGAACTCTTTGTGGCAGTTTTCCCCTCCCTCTTGTAGCAGTGTTGGTGTGTGTTTGTGAGCAGATCAGACTGTGGGATCTTTAGCACAAGGGCAGCATCCCCAGAGCTGTTGCTGCCCTTTGTTTTCTCTTGTAGAAAGTTGAAGTCCAGAAAGAAATTTGGGAAACATACGGGTAGTATTTGATTTTTTTCCCACCTGATATGTCAGCCAAGTGACATTTGTTGTCAGTCACAGTGTGACAGCCTGGACTATCGTGCTAATGGTTTGCAAGGAGCCTCAGGAGCTCTCCTGAAATACAGGGAATTCTTGGAGGAGTACATCTTCTTTCAGCCAGGCCCCTCACTCCTGTAGCTCCCCTGGAAGGTGATCCATGGTTTCTTGGCTAAGTCAGCAGGGGTTTGGGACTGGCAGGATGATTTTCTGAGCAGGTTTTTTGGCTTCAGAGAGCATCTATCTCACTTACAAGTGGGACACTGTTTGCTTCATCTGACCAGGCACATCCAGAGTGAGTTTGAGTGCTGCTGTCATTAAAAGTGCTGCAGAAAACTCAAAGTACAAATAAAGGGAAACTGGCTAATAATCCTCATGTAAAAAAAAAAAATGCCACCAAACCCAGTTTTGAGGCACAGAATATATCCTTAGCAAAATATTTTGATTTTACTAAGGAAAATAAATCATCCATGACTGAGCGAGGGTGGACTGCTCTGAGACACCTCAGGGATGAAATAAAATCGAGAGTACCAGGAGGAAAAATAAAGACTTGAGGTAGAGAAGCATCTGCAACTTGGAATACCTCCAAATTGCACACTGTGAATAAATGCTCTTGGAGCCTCGAGGCCTGGCCTTGGGGATGGGACAAGGACTGCAGTGCCATCCTCCCATAGCAGGAGGGTGTGGGCAGGGGACAGGCAGGACTGAGGGGGCAAATACAGCAGTAACTGGTGCAGGGTGGGCTGCACAGCACTTGCCAGGGTCAGTTGGGTCAGCAGCAAGCAGCACCTTTAATTATTTTGAGGTAAAGCTTGGAGCAAAAGCAGGACAGGGGGAAGAACTGCAGTCACCATGATCATGATCACATGGGTAGAGCCCATATGGCTTCTAGCCCTCCTCTTCCTCATCGTGGAAATCCAGGGGAAACCAGTGGGGAGAAAACCAGCAAGTAATAGTTTACTAACAACACAGAATGCTTGGATTTGTCCATAGGTGTGTGGAATCTTTGCTTCTTTTTTGCTAAGATCAGGATTATATGCATGAGACCTATTTCTTGTTGGGACTCAGATGTTTATTAGTTCTTACCTATGTTACAGTCTCACACACTCTGAGTTCTACAGCATTTCACTCTAACAAACTAAAAATGGAGCCCCATCTCCCTCTCTACAAGGCCTTTTAAGGATAAACTGTCCAATTAAGAAATGACACCTAAATTATTTTTACTTTTAACCCGATAACCAACCACTTGTGGCCCGCAGTGCAGACTTTTTTATCCAATTACACAAAACCACCCAAACCCATGAAGAAGAAGGTGAAGAAGAAGGACTCTGCCCCAAAAACCTCCATCTTAGCTTTATATATATATCACTATATTCTAAAACCTTAAGCTCTTATGTTTTCCACTATGTGATATTACACACTTCCACTCAAACTCCACACCCACAATCCCAGTTCTATCATTCCCTTTTGGAAGCCTTCTCCATGGCCTAATGTCAAATGCAGTGTTCTCTTGGGGGTCAGTGCCTGTCAGCACAGAAAGTCTAAAACTCTCAGCAACCAGGGTTCCAACAGGTAGGGGATCCTTACTAAGCTGACATGGGAAGAGTTAATTGCAGGAAACTCTGAGTATGTCTTCTAAGAGAAATTCCTCAGTGCACAAGGATTGAACTGAGACTTTTAAGAGCTGCACCAGTTCTCTCTCCAGCTGGAACACCCCCTCTTGCAAGGGCTGACAAAAGATGAGTTCCTTGGCCTGGGATCTGTGGGATGAGCAGTGGCAGGAGCATCCCTGGCTCACTGTGGGGAGAAAGAAAATACTTGTGCTCACATAGATAGAGCCAAATAGGTGAACAGCTGACTTAGCACTGCCTAAAATCAGGGCATGGCTGGTGTCTATAGTTTTCCATGCTTGCCTGTGTGAAAGCTATGGAGAACATGGCTGTTTGGCTCTGTTCTGCAGGGCCTGCCCAGGAAAGCAGTGTTTGTGCTCCCCAGAGGTGCTTGCAGCTGGTAAAATCCACTCCTCTGTGTTTTGATCAGAAATCAGGAAAGGTGGACCTGAGCTGCAGTTCTGGGAGTGTCTTGGTTTGAAAAGCCAGGTGTCTGCTTAAGGAAGGCAAGAGTTTCCCCTGGAATGGAAAATGTAAACCCCCTTCCTCTGAATTATTATGATTTTGAAATTAAAAGGCACTCAGGCAAATATATAAGAGTAGGAATAACAGTTCTGTAGTAGGAAAATTTAAAATACAAATGCAGTAGTATAAACGAACAAACAAAGGAACCACTGCCAGAGTGAGAGCAGGCCCTGGCAGGCTGTGGGTCAGGCTGGTGGCAGCAGGGCCATCCCAGGGTGGCTCAGCCCTCCTGCAGTGCCAGCTGTGGCTCTGCTGGAGCAGGGATCCTGGACAAGGGGGGAGTTTTCCTCTGAAGCTCCAGGGCTGCTGGAGATGGGCCTGGGCTCCCTCTGGGAATGCAGGGGAGCAGAAAGCTGCTCCTCTGGGAATGCAGGGGGCAAAGGCTGCTGGGGGGTCCCTAAGGGCAGATTGGATCCAGGTAGGAATGCTTGGCTCCTCCCCTGGGCAGAGCCTCTCCCATGGGATGATGGAATTTGATCAGCCATGCAGGGACACTCAGTGGCCATGGACAGCAGAGATCTCCTGGAGGGAGGATTGGCTGTGGGAGAGATAAAGAGAAGTGCCCAGTGAACAGGAGAGAACTGCCCCAGCTCTGACAGATGGGAAATAAAATACCCACCCAGCTAAATCTTTCAGCCTGAGACAGGGAAGGAGTCAGACCTGGGCCAAAGGTAGCTGAAGAAAGCAAATAGAAAATTTGGCCTAATGCATTTAAGACAGAATTGAAAAGAGGTTGTCACTGGCAGCAAGATCCAGCTAAGAAAACAATGCAAGGGCTCCTCAGAGTGCTGGAGATGACAGGAAAGTTGATGCTGAATCTGGCTTCCCACTGAAGAGCTGAGCTGGCAAAGGTAATTAATGAGCAGGGGATGGAAATCTCAGAGAAACAGGCTGAAGAAGCTGGGGAAATTTAGACAGGCTGCAAGTACTATAACACAAAGCAAAAACCAGGTCCCTCATGGACTTCAAAACACAGGACCCAGGGAATATAACCTCAGTGCTTTGAGAAGAATTTGGCCTTAATTCATCAGAGGAAAAAATTAGTTCTGGTTTGTTTTTTTTTTTTTTATGCATATAGAAGTAACTAGCTACTAAATACAAACTCATTCCTTTAGTATAGTTACAGAAAGAGACCTGAAAAATTAGGTTTTGAGGAAATTATGAACCTGAATACTTTTGGTGAATCCAAATTAAGTCCTCTATGTAATTAAGCTAGCAGGGATGCAGGGTAATCCTAAAGAGTCAAATAATTAATTTTAGATTTGTGACAGAAGCAAGATCAGACTCAGTATTTTAATCAATCATGCAGTTTGTCTAGGAACAGCTCAGAATTTGAGGAAAGTCCCAACTTTCCCTTGTGATGATGCATGTAACATGTCTTCCATGGATATGATTTCTGCAGTAATTTTTGCTGTTCTTTTATGAAAACTAGATTGTGGGTAATAAAATTTAATGGACAATGTTCAAGAATGCTAACAGCTAATTACATGAACAAGGAAATGTGTAAAACTAACCATAGAGCTTGAAATTATGGAGCTGTACATGCTCATTATGCCAATGTCCATTGAAAGAATAAGGGGAGAAAATCCCCAGGTCTTCATTCATTATCTCTGCCAGTTGCTTGTTATACAAGCTGGGTTTACCCCTTTGTATCTGTTTTTTAATCAGACACTTTATCTGCTTTTCTGTATCTGGAAAGAAGAGTACTGACATTGAAGAGGAGAGCTGTGCAGTGAAATTTATTGAAAATAGGAAGAAGCAAAATAAAAGAATTCTAGGAACAGAACAGGTTCCTGTCACAGCAACCAAGAGCAGGTTGTGCTTGCTTGCAGACACCAGTGGTGCCACACACCCTAAAACCAGATGAGAGGAGCAAACAGAAGTGCAGGTGTGAAAAGCAGCTTGCCCAGAAAGGCAGTGGAACAATCCCCAGTCCCTGGGATGGGACTGTGGGATGGATCAAATGCTGCTGCTGAGAGTCCTGTTTACTTTTCAGCCCCAGAGGAACTCTCAGGCACCTCAGGGATGCCACCCACAGATTATTTTGCCACATGTGATGGGGTGTGCTTTCTAACAGACCCTGTTCTGGTGGAACACCAGGCCATTCACATCACTGGCATGAGAAACCAAAGTCATAGCAGAGCTGGGTACTAACTCATTTCTTGCACATTAATTCTGCTTGTTTTGCCGTGGACCTGATGATCTGTGTGGAGCTGGGCTGATGTGGTTCTGGCTGCTTTCCCCAGCGCTGCTGGGAGCTGGGGAGTGCAGAAAGGCTCAGGTGGCTGTGCAGGGGGATCTCAGCCTGACACTCCTGCCCCCACTCAGTGCTGAGAGCTGGAAACAGCTCTGGAAACACCCCTGGGAAAGGAGGATTGCATTCTGAACACTGTGTTCACAGCAGGAGGTGGTTCAGAGTCCAGGAGTGGGGTCAGCCTGAGCAAGCAAAAACTGGAAAAGAAACACATGCCAGGTGAAACCATGCCTAAGTTATGTCTGACATCTGCAGTGGTCCCTCCAGCAGTTTGCAGTGTTCCTTAAATTCTATGCCTGTTTCCTGTGTTTCAGTGAGCACCTTAATCACAGCTCACTTCTTGCACAAGTTTTATTTATGTAGCTCTGTTTAGGTAAAATAGGTGGGGGTGTCTTCAGACACCGCCCAGGCATGGAAGTAAAAAGGATAAGTATACTAAAAAGGAAAGTAGTGCAAACTGGTAACTTTCCATCTCCTCTGCTGTATAAGGATTGGAATTGTCACCAGCAGTGGTCATGTCCCAGGATTAAACCCCTCACTGAGATAGATGGGACTGTTCAAACCTCTCTAAGCCCTTTGTCCCTTCCAGGCTGTCTGCTAACTTCTGTAGCTGTCTAAGCATCAGATACCTGAATTCTCTGACCCTTCAGAGCCATAGGGGATGGAAGATTTCTGATGGAAGATTTCCAAAAGAAAATGAGGATTTGAAAGAACAGTGCTTGTCAGAAGAGACCAGCAGTGCATCATCACTGTACATCTGCTGCTCCAGTGCCTTGTTTGAGGGAAAACATCCGCAGGGAGGTCTCACTCTGCACTGCAGAATTCCACAAAGGGTTCAGCTGTCAGTCAGTGGTTAAGGTGTGGAGTGGAATGAGGTTCTTTCCTGCCCTGGATATTCTCTCAAAAGTTGGAAGTGTCTCCTGCTTTGCTTTCCTAGCAAATGGAGGTGATGGTGCCTCCTGTTTGTCAGGGCTCCCTAACCAGATGTGTCAGTGAGCAGGGATTTGCAGGAGGGCCTGTCTGGTGATATCCACTCTGTTTGCATTTCTGTCTGTAGCCACACTTATGACTGTGTTTAAATAAAGTTCTCTAGTGTGCAGCATATTTTCTCAGCTGATTTTAAGCTCAGCGTGGCAGTAAGAGAGGTGTCTTGCAGCAGAGAAGGTTCAGCAGGCCTTGGCTGTTAAATAGGCCTGTACAGAAATGCATTTCTCCTTTGCCAAAAGTGGTGTTAAATTGGTGGCTGCTTTATTGGATTGAGTCAAAGGGATCCTCTGTCATACCATGTGAACAAGGTGGATGATATCTAGCTGGAATGATTTAATGGGCTCACAAAATTGCCTTCATGGAGAACACCAGTGATGTTTCTTCACTGTGCTGGCTGAGTGATAACACCCTTTTTAGCTTTATAAATAGCAGAGCAGGCAATCCCTGAAGTGTGTGGGCTTGAGGCAGTGCACAAAGTGCCACTGTCACCCTGACCTGCTACCAGAGCAGAACACAGACACTTGCCTTGCTGCAAGGATCATGATGGGGATTTTCCAGCCAGAAAGGGACTTGAGAGGAGGTGCAGCAGCCTGCAGAAAAGATCTGGCATCCCCAAATGAAGCAGCTCCCAGGAAATGTTCATGGCCCCAAGCCTGGCAGAGCTCAAGGAGTGTTTGGACAGCGCTCTCAGGGATGCTCAGGGTGGGATTTTTGCAGTGTCTGTGCCGGGCCAGGAGTTGCACTGGGTGATCCTTGTGGGTCCCTTCCAGCTCAGCAAGTTCTATGACTCTGTTTCTGTGAGTCTTCTGCCAAGTCCATGGGCTTCAAGGCCCATTTCTCCCCTCTCTGTCCCACATCTCAAATCTGCAAACTTTGGCTTAAAGTTAGGAGATTTTTAAACCTAGAGAATTTGGGACACTTTCTGTCTGGTTTCTGCATCAATGAAGTTCACTCTGTGACTCACACTCTTTACTTCACACCCCAGAGGCTAGAAACTTTTTNAGTTGTCTTTTTGACTTTTTTTTCTCTTTATTTTTTTTTTTTTTTTTTTTTTTTCCCCAGAAGAACACATTCTCATATAATTATTGAACTCCCAAATCTGAGGGCTGAAAATAAAACCCAGCAAGTGTGGCTAGACTACCAGGGAAGTGACAAGCATGGCATGACTGTAATCTAGTCTAGTCGTGCAGACTGTGAGCAGTTAGGGGAGCACTCAACCCTGGGGAAAGCTGATCTCCTGGGGTGAAACAGCTCCTTGATACACTGCTGAGAGTGATGCTGCTCACATGGCCTGCTCCTTGGTGTGGTTTATCCTCAATCTCAATCTTAATGCCAAAACAGTTGCTTTCAGAGTCACTTTAGAGGCACTTTGCAGACAGTGCAGTGCTGCTCCCTTGGCAGAGATCAGTATCTTGTGAGCCATCTGGCCTGTAAGAAACAATGCTGCCTTGTCAGGGAGATGGTGAGAACGATATCCTACACGTTGTAATCTGCGATTTAGCAGCTCCACGCAGACATTGAGGAAAGACTGGCAGCATAAAAAGCACAGCTTTTATCAGGAGTGCACAGATAGGAAGAAACCCCAAGCAGCCAGGGACAGTTCTGCAGGTAGTCCTTGTTTGGGGAAATGAAGCAATTAGTCAGCTTTCCTCTTTGCAGGTTCAGTGCTCACCACATCTTTTTTGTGCAGTAAATCACAACTTTGGTGCATGGCTGTCATGATCTGACCTTTGGTTTACGTAGAAGCCAGGAAAGCATAAACCAGGTGTGCAAAGCAATGTTCAGGGAGAGCAAAGGAGAATTTGGTAGAATTGTGGGTGCATGAATGTGGGAAATTCAGATATTTGGATTTGTAAAGAGTTCTCAGGGCCTGACAGAAGGCTCACACAGTGTGCATCCATATGCAGACTTTGAGATACGAAATGCTGACTTAGAATGCCATGGAATAGGACAGACATTGTTAAGAGAGAAATAGAACTAGAAACAAGTTTCAAAGGATGGCCTTACAAATAAGAGTAGATACTTTGGAGAAATAGAACTATGAAAGATGTATTGTATTAGGATCCACGAGGGGTAATTTTAGATTTTTGGTTTTAAGGAATTTACAGCATGGTGTGACAAAAGCTGATAGGCCAAGAAACGCTTATAATGTACTGTAATGAAGAAATAGTTGGCTTCTGATTGTGAATTTTAACATCTGTATTGGCTCACCCTTCACATGAGACTGAAAATGGAATAAAAGTTTTTAAAACTCCTCTCAGTTGCCCCATCTCTGGGTCAGGAAAAGGGTATTGCCTGACACATGAGGAGAGCTCAGCTCCTGCCTTGCAGGAGCACACCTTGTCTCCTGCCTCATTCCTCTGCCTGGCAGAGGTACCTGAGAGATGCACGGAGGACAGGAGGGGACAGAGCTCTGTGGCACCCCAGGAACTCCCAGCAGGCTCCAGACACGGGGTGATGAGGATGGCTGGAAGGGAGCTGGGCAAGGAGCCTTTACAGAGCCTTGGAGGGGAGACATCAACACCAAGAGAGAAAAAGAAAACTGGTGGAGACATCTGAGGTAATGACTACCTCGGGGGTGATTTTCATTTAACTGCGAGCTCTCCCTCCTAACAGAGGTCAAAAAGAAAAGGAGAAAGTGAGGCTGTAGCAGAAGAGACCTGAGAAGGAGGAGAAAGGAGAAAGGGAGGACAGGACATCTCCTCAAAAGAAAAAGTAATGCCTTGGACTGGTCTGTGAATCCAGCAGTTGAGACAGACCCCAGGGGCAAGGTATTTGTTAACTGTTTTCTTTTTAAGGTTTGCAAAATGTTAATATTTTAAGTAGTTTATTCTTCATTAGCATAATTAAGAATACATAAGTCTAAACTCAGTGAAAACAGAATTAACAAATTAGCAGGTGCAGGAATTTGGAAGCAAGGGGTTTGGGAAAACAGAGCTTGTAAATGTCGGCATTAAGTAGAGCAGGGAAATCGTGCCAAGCCTTATTTATGGATTTGTGCATTTCCTTTGCCTAGGCCCACTCCTGCAGCCAAAGGAATGCAGCTCAATTTAAACATGAACCCCCTGCAGTTATACTGTAGCTGAGCCTGAACCCCAGAGCATATAAAATGAAATTCCTCTGAAAAGAAACTGATGAGCCTCACCTCAGATGTCTCTTGAAAGCTGAGGTGTCTTGAATCAACACTTAAATGAACAGGGCAGCAAACTGTAAAATTAAATCCAGAAGAAAATGGGAGAAGATTTTAGACAAGTATCATGATGAAGGGAAATACGAAAAGAAAAAAGCAGTGGCATTAAGGTATACTGCAGACAAGGCTTGGGGGGGAAAAAAGGCATCCTATGCCCATGTGAGACGTTCCCCTTAGGAAGACCAAGAACTGATTTCCAAGATACTATCCTGCAGATTTTTCAATGTGTGACAGAGTAGCCCTGTGGGATATTTAAAATAAGGTTTTTCCCTGGTAATATGGGACATTTCTAGTTTTTATCATCACTTTCATCACTTACTGCACTCCAGATCGCTCTGGCACTGGGCTTGTCTCAACAGGCATCAAAGAACTGTTATGCCTGTTAAGCTCTAGGTATATAATATATATGTGTATCTGTATTTATGGGGTGTCCTGCCCAGTTACCACTTGCTGTCACAAGGATGAAACAAATAACTTCTGTTTTGCTGCAGATTTCCAGCCCATACAACATGAGGATGAATGCTGTTTATCCTATAAAAAGGACTTTTAGGTCTGTGACTCAAAAGATCAGGGTGTTATTATTGTTGGTAGCCAAAGGGCACAATGTAAGTATGGCAAAGATTAAGGAATAACGTGGTTACTCCTACAAATCTCTGACCCAAATCTCTGACTTTATTGGAGTGATCTTGAGGTTGAATAAGCAAGTTTTATACTGCAGTTGTTATTCAGGAACCTTTTAGGGCATTCATGGAAGCAAAAACCTGATTTCATGCATTCCTTCACTTAGAAGCAGTACAACAGTGTTACTCCTCTCCCAACCTGCTTTATGTCTGTGCAGCATTTTTGGAGTCTTTTGGATTTGCCTGCTTAGTACTCTTGAGAACAATATTTTTCCACTTAAAATGAATGTGTTTTTACTGCCTGCAGCCTTTCTGTGGGTCTTCAAAAACTGTCCAGTCTGCAGTTCTAGGCTTTTTCCTGAGCTATCTTAATGAACTAGGATTTGGCTTTGCTTCTTTATTTTATCTGCAGACTATTCTGTTTATTATCACTGTCAGGAGGAGCTCGCTCACACTTGCTTTCTATGAAGATTTCTCTTTTCAGGATGGCATTTCCACCTCCCCATGAAGCCAAGGCAGTTGTTCTGTCCAGGGACTGAGAAGGATGTGATGACCAGGGCTGACTTGTGCAAAACTATGACTGAGGCAAACTGTGGCTGCCCTGCAGTCGCAATGCTCGGTCTCCATCCTTCGAAAATCCAAAAAATCCACTCAGAGAGACCTTTTGCTTGTGGAAGTGTTTCTCTTTCTCAGCTCTGCAACCATCTGGGGAGCTCAGACTGTGGGATTTGGTGGTGAGGTGTGCCTGAACTAGGCAGGATCCAAAGTGGTGAGGAAGCTGCATGGAAAGGGGACTGTGAGCTGCATTGTCTGGAAGTGCTGAAGGAGATGGAATCTCCCCACACCAAACTGTGCTGCTGTATTTAAATCAGTCACCTGCTCTAACTACTTCAGATACTTGGATTTTTCAGATTTTTCTTCCTCTGTCTGGAAGCCCCTCAAAAGAATTTTTTTTTTTTTTTCTCTCCTGGGAAGGTTTTAGAACAGGGAAATGTCTGGAAGTTTGTTCTCTTTCCAGAGTGCAGGCAGACAGTGACTGCCAGGCCCCAGCACCCTCATGGGAGCAGGGTGGCTGCTCCTTGCCCACACAGTGCTCTCTGCTTGCCCCCTTTCATTCAGACAGCGGTGAAAGTGGTGTACTTGCTCTTCATGGGGCACAGATTCCTTGTCTTCCTGTCCCCAGTGTTCTACAGATGCAATGAATTTGGCTTTTAACCCTTCTGTATTTACCTCAGTTTAGAATTTAACTTGGGAAAGAGAGTTCACGTGTTTTGCACTTTTTCATATCCAAAAGGTGCTGCAGGTGAACATAGTATTGTCTAAAAAAGCCCTTTTTTTGCAACTGGGAAACATTAATTTGAGAACTGAGCACATGAATTCCAAGAACCTCCTGTCAGGTTTGAATGACAGAATTGGGAACAAACCCAGAATGGAGCCAGAGATAGAGTTCCTGCAGCACAGGAGCCCTGGAGGCTCAGAGCAGGGCCTGCAAGTGATGGATGCTCCCTGTGCTGGGTCTGACTCTATTTTTACACAGGTGCCAGTGAAAACAGCTCAGCAGAGCTTGTTCAGAAATGGAAACTGATAGCCACTGATAAATCCACTCATTGCCAGATGAGAAACAGAGCCCAGACTGTTGTGGTTGGTAGTTCAGAGCTTGCTGCCACTGCATTTTCCCCTCTCTGGCCACTGTGCCATCATCTGGACTTTTCCCTCCTACCTGGGTGGTTCACTTGCACTTCCAGCTGGGCTGAGGCAGGTCTGACACTCCTCACTGCTCTTCCCGACACGATGATCCCAGATTATCTTGCTGATTGCAGAAATGATGAGCCAGAGTGGGAACAACCAAAAAAAAAACAACCAAAAAACCAATTTCTTGTTCAATAGCTGCAACAGGCAGAGATTACAAGCAGCAGGCACAGAAGCAGTGGACACAGAGCCTGGAGATGATAATGATGCCATGCTACATTAGTGCTGCATTAGCAGATAAGACAACAGGGCAGCGTGCTTGACAGTATTTCTCAGTTCAGTTGACATCTCTTTTTTGTGGAAAATGAATACATAGCCCATCTCAAACAAGTAAGGGACAGAGCAGTGACGTCAGACAGACAAAATGAGCTTTCTGTTCTGCCTGCATTTGTAAAGATACGTACTGTGAATATATTCCAGGGCTTTTTTTTTTTTTTAATCTTCTCACAGTGGTACATTTTTATTTATTGCCACCTGTGTGATGGCTGTGTGGAAAGAAGTGGGAGAATTGCAGACTGTAAATGTTTTATTATAATAGAAGCTAAAAGCATGTTCTGCAGTCATTCTATCACTAGGAAGTAATTTTAATCATTTTAGTGGCCCAAACTGATTTCTGTTGAGGTAATACTGAAATATTCCATGGCTGGGTCAGTACTTCCCCCTCCTGCTGTATCCCAAAGAGGAGATTTGCATTTGGCTCTACACCAGAGGCTTTTTCTGTCATCCTTCCCAAAAGTGTGTCTTGCTTTGCAGCTCCTGCACCTCTGCTTCCTCCTCCCAGGTGCAGGGATAACTCCTCTGGCTGTGCTGCAGGGAAATCTGGTTTGCAGCTGGTTTTTATTGCAGAAGTGCTCTCCCCGTTCCCAGCCCAGCGTGGCTGAGGAGCTTGGCTGAAATTTTAGCATCGTTAACACCCCATCAATGCCGTGTGAAACTTGCCCGTGGGCCAGCGCTGGGCAAATGTCCATCTGCATCCCATCCCTGGGGTGGATCAAAACACATGGAACCTATCCCTGGACGTGCAGGAGGTTTGAGGGAGCCCTAAGCATTTGAGACTTCTGGTCAGGCCTGGCTGTCTGCAGCCCAAATTCTCCATCCATGAATTATGCTGTGCCTGGCAGAGGAGATGTCGAGGAGAACATCCTGTTGCAAAGGGAGCTTCTTGCTCATCTTTGAACAGAATGGGCCAGGTGAATCCTCAGTGCTTTTGCAAGTGGACACAGCTGAATCTTCCACCAAGGTGCTTATATTATACACACACACACACACATATACATATATATATATATATCTCATACACACATATAAAAACACGTATATATATCCCCATATGCGGTTGCTCATGACTCATCAATTGATTATGCAGCGGAAGAGACTTCTACCAAAGAGTTGTCCTTTCCAAATCAAACACATATATCTTTGATAATTGTCACCCTCCCCAGGAAGTTAAGATTTGCAGTTGGGACTTGAGTCAAATTGTGACATTTTGTGTTACTGGCAAAGAATTTTCTTCTGGCGGCTGTAAACTTTGTAATCTGAAGTTTGAGGTTGTCTTTCTTCACAAACACTTCTGGGTTAGGAGGTTCTGTGCTGTACCCCAGGGAACTGATGTGTTCTTACCTAGGCCTGGAGTGATGATGAGTGAAAAACCCTTCATAGGGAATTTTTCTCTGTGTCTTCTAAGGACATATCTCCACTGTGAATCACGGAGCACTGCAGCCTTGCATTTTTATCACATATGCTATTAGTGCTCTTCCTTTCTCTCATGTTGGGCAGTGAAAGTGGATTACTCATCCCCAATTTTATTAGCTGTCGCTTTCTCATTTTTGTGTTGTACTGTGGCCCTGCAAGTTTTGGACAGCACTTACTCCAGTCAGTGATATATTTTATATAACTTATGAGCTGGATATAAACTTTCTGAGATCATGGGGCTTTAGCTAAAAGGAATTTACACAGCTGTAGAACCAGAAGGTCACTGCAATTTTATAATTTTAAAACACGTCTGAGGTCATACATTTATTCAGTCATGGCTCTCTTTGCATTTAAAGGCATCAGGAAAAATTTCTGCTTCTGCTGGTGAGACGTCATGAGAGGCAGTGAGACTTAGGGTTGTAATCTGGTTCCCACTGAACTCCATGGAAGAAGCAATTTTCTGGAACAAGAGGGTATCTTTGCAGAAGGACGGGAATTGCAGAACGTTACAAAGTCAGTTTTATTTCCTCATACTGTGCTCAGCCAGGCATTGTTAGTAAATAAGATCTAGAGCACTTAAAAGAAGGATCCAATCACAAATTTAATCGGTCCATTAACTACATGTAATATTATTTACCTAAGTGGCCCTTCTGGACTATTTCATAGCTCAGGTTTATAACCTTTTTTAAAAAGATCAATAGTACTGAGCAGGCAGTGTGTGAGCATGATGAAAGTCAGGCCATTTTCACAGTTACAGGCCGTGATTTCCAGACCTGGAGTCCAGATTAGAATTGCAAAAAGAGGAAAATGCTCTCCCTGAAACACTAAAAAGAAGAAAACAGCCTTGGCAAGAAGGATGGGGGGAAGCAGTGAAGCAAGATGTGTTGCAAGGGATCAGTTCTTTGATGGGGCTGATACAACTGGAAAATGCAGGTGCCTTTTGCAGCCCATAAACCCTTCTCAGGTCTGAGAGAAGGTTTAGTGGCATTTAACACATGGAGTTTTGCTGGTGTGAGAGAACACCCAGCCATGCTCTGAGCAGCCTGCCAGGTGGGGGGGCTTTGCTGGCTGCTCTCAGGTGTGATGCAGAGTCCCAGCAATGGGGAAAGGTAACTCTTTGCTCTTGGTCTCGTGTCCAAGGTCTGTGTTTGATCAGTTCCTCTGGCTGCCTGATGCTTACATCAGCTGGCAGCTAAATTCAATACCCCCAGAGTCTCTGTGCCTCCGTTACAGAGACAGCTCAGCCATCAGAAGCAACAGTCATTTTCCACCTCTGAATCAGCTTCATGATGATGATCAAAGCAAATAAAGTCCAGGAAGGGCCTGTTTTATAATGGGCCTAGCGATACATGGCTGTAAACTGGCTCTGGCTGCCTGCCCTTCAGTTCTACTCATCCCATTTCATCCAGGTCACCCTGCCTCCTCTGAGACAGGGCTGTGTGGGAGGGTGTGGTGTGTGTAAAGTGGGAACTGAGGGATGGCTCAACTCCTAACAGACCCTAAAAACTTTCTGTAGCGACAGCTCATGGAATATTTAGTGGCAAAAGGCCAGAAACTTTCCTTCCCCAAACCAGGTCAGCTGTTCCTGCCAGGTATGGCTGCTTTTAAGGGGCTAAAACTCTGATTTCTTGTGCCAGGCTGAAAAGGCTTGGAGATTCGGACTAATAATTCAGGGAGAAGGGCATCTCTGCTGGAGAGAGGTGATAAGAGTCCAAACTGAGTGCTAAGTTCTCCTGCCTGTATCTTGAGTAGTTTGTTATATTTCTCTTGTTATGGTTCTCCTGTTTCTCTTCACCTGTTTGTGGTCCAGGTATCACCACTGCATTAGCCAGGCACTGCATATTGTCTGAGGCATCTGCAGTCAAGCATAGGCTGGAAGAATTTTCCTTGCCCCAAATAATAACCCAAGTAGCAGAAAATGCCTCTCTGTGAAGAGAATTCATATGGAAAACACGTGTTTTCAGGATCTCTGCACCGATTCCAAAATTTTAGTGTGACTGTGTTTCTATTTTTGCTACCTTTCAGGAATGTGACTGCTGCTTCTCTCTAGGCAGCACCTGTGCATTGCCTTCCTCTTCTCTTACCTGGATTGCATCAATATTTTTTGTAATATTGAACTGTTAAGCAGGAGACAGGACCAGTCTGGGAAACACAAGTGTTTAGGGCCTACCAGAATTGTCTGCTTCACCAAGAGATGCTGCCCCTGGGAGCCTGGTGGTGCTGAGAGGTGACAGCTAGAGCAGGGATCTTGTGCTCATTCATTCCATCCACAGATGTGCCTGATGCTTTGTTACATAATTTTGATTGACAAAGACATGGGGTCTGTAAATTGTGCTGGATCTCTGGCTGAGGGGCAGCTCAACAGAGAAAGGTTTTGCTGAAATCTTCCATGAACTCCAGGCAGACATTTTTATTATTTTCTTTGAATCCTGCCTGCTATTATTTCCAAAACCAGTCAGCAGCATGTGTTTGTCAGGCTATGCAGGTGTTGGCATGAGAGGAATTCAGGAAGATAATTCATTTTGTGAGTCTTTCCTTTTTGGTTTTATTGTAGCTTCCTATATGCTTGAGGTATTAACATTGTTTGCTTTCTTTGGGCTGGGGTTCTACTGGGAGATGAGATCTCCCTGAGGAGTTAAGATATTTGAAGCTTTCTTTTATTTCTGCAAAACTGTTGGGAAGGAAAGGGATCCAGTGCTGGCATGATGTTTCATAAGGTGACATTTGTTATAACTCATTGCAAATGTTACTCACCATCTACAAAACGTCCAATTAAACTAAAGAGCAGTGAAAAATATCCAATTCCACTTTAGCAGCTGCTCTTGTTGCCAGAATCCCTCATGTTTTTTGGAGCCAACAGATTCCCCCAGGAGACCTTTACACGGTGACTACTGTCCTCTGGCACCAGTCCCACTGGTTGGTGTTCCCTGCTCCCATGAGCCAGACTGTCACACAAGGACATTTCCCTTCCCATTTGGGTTTATCCTTACTTTCCCAAGGATCTCTTTGGTCCTTAGTTGTTGTCAGACCTGTGCTGCATCCTTTTGTCTTCTGTCAGTGTTTCAGTGGGAAGTAGCTGGATCCCTGAGGAATAACATTAAAAAAAAAAAAAAAAAATTTGAAAATGACCTGTGATCCTTGGTGGTTTTCAAAATCAGAGTAGTTGCTTCTACATGCAGTTTATTGAAACTTGAAGCTTCTGAGTCACTGAGATTCTTCCTTAGCTCTAAAAGCTTTACTGTCATAATGTTCCTGTAGAAAATCAGCCAATATATTTATGGTTTCTATTCAGATTATGGGTCCTTTTGCCTCCAGTGCCTTTGTGTGTGTCTTGAGGTTGAACCACTGGATTCTGTGGTTCTGCCTGTGCAGAGAGACACATGTGAGCACTGTGCCAGCATCTCTGGGTATGGAACAATCACACACTTCTGTGGCCCTTGGAGAAGAGCGGGATCCTGAGTGAGCACATTCCCCGAGGTGCCAAAGCGGCTGGTACAGATCCCTGGCTCCCCAGGAAGTTCTCAGATGCAGCTTTGCTGTCTGCTACAGCCACCCACAGTTCTGCAGTGTCAGCTGGGCTGGAGCTCAGATAAACCCACTCTGGAAAGGCAGAAACACAGCTGGGCTCTGCGGCTGCCTCGGGTGGCACCTGCAGAGCCCTGGGTCCGCTCTGCAGCCACCACAGCCTCCTCCTCATCATCTTTCATCAGCACCTCCTTTTCCCCAGGATAGGGCACTACAATGGACCAAAACTCCAGCTCATTTGCTGCAGGAAGCTGTTGAGCAAGGAGATGGAATAAGTCACCCAATTAGTTATAGCTGCTGGTAGCCCTTGGTGCTGGCCTGGTGTCATTTGTCAAAGCCAAGCAGAGGCAGATAAGCCTGGTTCCTTTTTTCCTTACCTGCTCATGTTTCCTATGACTCCAGTCACCTACTGGGATCTTTGAGGCGTGGGAAGGAACCTCAATTCATTCAGTTTGCTGCACTTTTTCCAAGGCAGGATTTACTTCCCGTTTTCCTAGTCCACAAAACAACATCACTGCCTTTGGAGAGCAAGGGTGGCAGCTTTCTACATCAGCCTGTCTTGAGGTCCTATTTATACATGAGGAGAGTAAGAAAAAATGTTTAAAAACATGTGAGCTTTAAAAATAAAACCATGACCTAGTCAAAGAGTAAACACTAAGGAAAAATAAAAGACTGTTTTAAGAGATGGAAGCAGAGAAGCTGCAGCAAAAATGTTCAAAATGAATCTATTACTGTAAAGAGGAGGGTGTAAATCAGCAGCTCCCATCACTGACAGTTCAGAGATGCTGAGGACCTGGCTTAGCAGTGGAAAAGGAGGAAATAAAAGGAACTTTGAGTGGGAACTAAAGCAAAGATGAGAAATCCACCTATTTGCATGTGATAGATTACCCATGAACATCAAGATCATGCTTCTGACCACCAGAAAAAAGACATCAATGGCATAGTGTTTAAACAAGATGAAAAATTACACTGAGTTTCTGTCATTGGAAGTGGTGGTGCCACCTTTATGCTTTCAGGCAGCCCTTTAAGGTGGGGTTGCTCAGGGGGTGTTAAGAATCTTCAAAAGGGATGGGGAGCTTTTCCTGTGATGGCCCTTTGGAAGTTTGTCCCCTGTGGGGCTGTGCTGTCGCTGATGCGTGGTTCTCCTCCCTCACAGGTTGCCTGGTCACTATGAACCATGGCCCAGCTATACTACAAAAAGGTCAACTTCTCCCCGTACCGAGACCGGATCCCACTCCAGATCGTGCGAGCGGAGGCAGAGCTCTCGCTGGAAGAGAAAGCCTACCTCAGTGCTGTGGAGAAGGGGGACTATGCCAGCGTGAAGCATGCCTTGCAGGAGGCAGAGATCTATTACAACATCAACATTAACTGTATGGATCCTCTGGGTCGCAGTGCCCTCCTCATAGCCATAGAGAATGAGAACCTGGAGATCATGGAGCTGCTGCTGAGCCACAGCGTCTACGTGGGGGATGCTCTGCTGTACGCCATACGGAAGGAGGTGGTGGGAGCTGTGGAGCTGCTGCTCAATTACAGGAAGCCCAGTGGTGAAAAACAGGTTGGTTGAGTGTTCCTCTTCAGTTTTGAGCCATTATCCTGCCTTAGGAAAGTGCTGCTGCTCAGAGTCCTTGATGTTGGTCCATGGCTTTAGATGCCCAGAGCAGACCTGGGCAGTCCTGTTTGGATGGTAATTCCCAGCCTGAGCAAACATGTTCTGCCTGACTTAAACACTCAGTTTTTTCTCTTTCACTCAGTGTTCTTTCCAGCTCCACAGTGTTTGTGGACTCACTGATTTATGGGTTGATTTATAGATGAGCACTTTCTAAAGGAATTTGTGGCTCTCTGAAATTATATTACAATCTGTAAATATGAACTATTGCCACGCTGTTGTGCTGATATTAAGTGGAATTGCTTTTCATAAGTAAATCCTGAAAGCACAGAAGCTTATTTACAACTGCAAGCAAGCAAACAGTCTGCCTGGATTTCAGTCCTTTGCTGTAGTGCAGACAGATCATCTTGGTCTCCCTCTCCAGAGAGCTCCAGGGCAGAAATGCTGAGGCAGGACATAACTTACAGCAGTGACATGTAGGAAGGATCCTTAGCTGCAGAGCCACCCCTGAGTTATGTAAGGATCTTGTGGAAAAACCACCAAGTCTGAATCCTGTCACTTCAAGTGTCACCTATTGTCACTGTTTTTTTCTGGTTTTCCTCTTTTCATTTGTAAGCACTGCCAATAACTAGAATAATTCATGTACATTGCTGACCACTGATAATTTTTTCGGATTCACTGCTTAGAAAGGAACATCCAAAACTTGGATAATCCTTATATATCAAGCCTCCTTTTGAAGGGAATACATCCCTCTGTGTGTGAAAGATTAATACCAGGCAATCACGGAAGAAAATGTTTTCAATGCACAGGCCCCTTGGCACATAGTTTTTCAACAGTAATTTCATGTAGCCAAGCAAACAGTAAGGATCAACCCTGACAGAATTCAAGAGTGCTCAGCTTATTATTTAGAAATGGCAGCATTGTGCAGGCTTGTAGCAATGTGATTCCTATGTGTGGTTTAAAAACCAGAGAGATGACGAAACTCCTCTATCTGACCTAAAAATTGAACTGTTAGTACTGAGTTTTAGTCTGACAAAATGTAAGTAGCAAAATACAGACCATCCATTAAGAATGAGCCATTTTTCCTTGGTCTTCTAGAAATTTGAGCACCCTGCAGCTCAACAGGACAGAAAGCAGAGCAGAAAAGTTTTTTTCAGCAGCATGAGGAATTGCCACTGATTATAGCAGGCTAATGACAAGTTTCTCCTGAAATGTCATGGAAAGCAAGTGATGGGATTCGTGTGGATTTCTGTAACGTCCCTCGAATACCAAAACTTGTGTCCACTCAAATCCCCAGCCCTGCTGGCTTAACTGGACAGAGACAGAGGTCCGTGAAATGAGGTTGATATATTACAGCTGAAATTCAGCTCCAGTGTCTCCAGTTCAGTGATCCATTTCATAGTAGGCCTGTTCCACTTTTCCTTATCTCTGTGCCAGCTCTCCTTCTGTAGCTAGAATTGTATCTGCTGCAGGGTTTACAACTTGGAGGAGAGCATGTGTGGGGGAGAAAAGATGCAGTGCCAGTTTCAGCTTTATTTACAAGGTTTGTTACAAGAGCAGATTTCGTCAGTGTATTTTAAACTAGCTCTGGCTTGGTGCAAGTTTCTATGAACAAATTCGGATTAACTTCCCTGGCAAGGGTTCAGGTCCTTCTGGAGACTGCAGGAGGTGTTTGCTGGTAGAGAGCTGCAGGACTGGACTTCTCTTTCAGCTCTTTCACTGACTGCTCATGCAGTGATGGTGATTTATTTCGTGTGTAGTGATAGGACAAGCTGGGCCAAAGTTGGTTATTTTGTCAAATCACAAAGCTGTTACAGGAGGGGTTTCTGAACACGAGCTCCTGATGCTAATTCCACAGCAGTATCAATATACATTCATTAATTGTCCTTGTTGGACCCTTTCTCAGAAGGTCCTTTGGGAATCCCACACCTAATTGCTTTCACAAAAAGCACCTGATAAAGCAGATGAGCACAGCTTTGTCCTCATCAGCTACTTAGATGTTCTAAAACATGTAGAAATCCTGGTTTTTTTTGTTCCAGTAGTAACAGAAAAATTGCACCTCATAGGAAGGTTTCTGTCTGACTGTGAAATTTGTAAGATGGTATCACTGCACTTCTTATATATTAGGTTTAGTATAATCTATTAATTAAATGTACAGAGAGTTCAGTTTGCCTACACAAGCCTGTGTGGGGACAGCTTCTTGGCTCATGTATGGCAGCCGGTTTGCCATCAGGGACTGGCTGCCTCTGCTGCACTCTGGGCAGAGGTGCAGGAGCAGCATCCTCTGATTGCTCCCTATTGAATGTTCATTCACCTGAACCTGGGCTCTGGGAGAACCTGTTGGCTCCATTTTCCTGCTGCCTGCCTCTGAGCAGGTTATTTGCCTCTCTTCCCGAGCCTGGTGTCTCTCTGGGCATGAAGAGCTGTTCCTATTTGCGTCTGTTCACGTCAGCCTGGTTAATTGTTGTCTTTGCATCTCAAAAGCAGCTGAGCAGCATCATTCAGCATAATCCATTTCATGGCTGTGTATCTCCAGCCTTATCACAGTGCCACAATCCTGACAGCAATCCTTACAGCTGCCTCATTACAGCCTCTTATGGAGTTACAGTGGATGTGGTTAGGAAAAGAGACACCCAAAACAAGGTGGAAAGCCGTGGCCTCTCTCAGGCTGGACCTGCAAAGGCAGGTTCACTCACCATCCACAGAGTCTCCAAGAGGAGAGCTCCAGACCCGGCTCTGAGAGCTGCCCGAGGGGAAGAGCTCTGCTTTTCTACCTGTAGGATGACCTTTTCAGGGAGCAGAAGTTAAAAACCTTCCAAACACACGTAGTGACCTTTGCTGTGCCCCTTGTAAGAGAGTCAGGGTCTCACTGATGATGTAAGGGCCGGGAGGGGTGGAATGGATGAAGGGGCTGGGCGGCACAGAGGCTCGGATCCTGTTATTAAGTGAATTTTTATGAGTCATTGTTCTGCAAACCTTTGCTAGACTGCTGTTTAAGCGCCATTTACTGCGAATGCCGTGACAATGGCAGGGGTAAGTCACAGCCAGTAACTATAACAACCCGTGCTGCAGCCGGGGCTTGGCGCAGGAGCAAATTGCTCTGTTTACATGGGGAGCCTGGAGAGCCACCTCGCTCCAGAGGATGCTGCAGAGCACAGCAGAGATTAGCAGTGATGTGCTCGAGTAGATGTGCTTCTTTTTAGGTTTATCTCCAAGCAAGATTTGTGGGCTATTTTAAGATCGTAGCATTTCTCCTCAAATCTGTGCTGCCCAGTCCAGACAACAAGGAATGGTGTGGCCAGCAGGAGCAGGGAGGTCATTCTGCCCCTGCACTGGCACTGCTGAGGGCTCACCTCCAGTGCTGTGCCCAGCTCTCCTCAGCGTGTCCAGAGGAGGCAACGAGGCTGGAGAGGGGCTGGGAACACAAACCCTGTGAGGAACCCCTGAGGGAGCTGGGGGTGTTCAGCCTGGAGAAAAGGAGACTCAGGGGTGACCTCATCACTCTCTACAACTCCCTGAAAGGTGGTTGTAGCCAGGTAGGGGTTGGTCTCTTTCTCCAGGCAGCACTGACAGAACCAGAGGACACAGCCTCAAGCTGCACCAAGGGAAATATAGGCTGGATATTGGGGAAAGGTTTTTCATGGAAAGGGTGATAAAGTTCTGGAATGGCCTGCCCAAGGAGGTGGTGGAGTCACCATCCCTGAATGGGCTTAAAACAAGCCTGGATGTGGCACTGAGTGCCAGGGTTTAGTTGAGGTGCTGGGGCTGGGTTGGACTCAATGATCTTGAAGGTCTCTTCCAAGCTAGTCATTCTGTGAATTCTGTGAACTTAGAGCCATGGTTTTGGGTACTGAGCTGTGAGTCTGCTGGTGTTGCTGGGGAGGAGGCTTCACCAGTTACAGGCAGGATAATGCTAATAAACTTACAGCAGTTTTGAAAGATGCTGTTGGCTGTGGGAGACGTTTGAGTCAGTGAGAAAGTCATCGTGGTGCAACCATGGGAAGAGCATAGAGATGTTCTGATGTGCTTCATTCCCAACAGAGAGTAAAGCCCAGGCTTGAATGACCCATCCTCCTCTTCAGTAACCAAAGAGCTTTCCTAATTTTGTGATTTTTGCAGGTTAATTTTAATTTCCAAGGGTTACATAATCTACTCCAATTACTCCTCGAAGCTTTTTAAAAACCATAGCTGTCTTTGACCAGTCACAGAGCTGGTCACTTAAACCATAGCATAGCTTGTTTTTTTCCCAAACTCATGGCAGGTGTTTGGAAATCAAGCAACCTATTCATGAATATTAATAGGAAGAACAAAACAAATTAATATTCCTGGAATGTGGACGGTGTGCAAGTGTGACTTTTCCTGCAGAGGATTGTAGTCAGCAAACATGCATTTTCCAGGAAATAAAAGTGAGCCTAATCTGGTGCTGTGATAGTTATTGTTTGATTTTCTGGGCAGTGCAGAGGCTGATGTTGTACTACATAGTGGCAGAAGAGGAATATAGGTGTACTTGGTATGGCAACCCATCCTGAGTGAGGAGTGTCATGTTATTTAAATAAGACAACAAACCACTGAATAACCAAAAGAAAGAGCTATTTATTTTGAAATAGCAAAACTTAGCACCTGCAGATGCAGTGACTTTGGGCCAAGCTTTTCTCTTTGGGGGTGGAAATGTTAAAATGCAAAGTTGTCTGTGCATGGGACAGGTCCAGTAAATGCAATGGCAAAACAAGGCAAGCAGCAAAAACAGAGATCTGGCTGGTGTCCATGGGGTTGAAATTAACAGGGAACTTTAAATTATTGGGTTTTTTCTTAATTCAGAACTACTGTACAAGCAAGGGAACGTATATATGAAGCCTGTTGAATGAATTCTCCTTCCCTGTAAGATCTTCTCAACCTATTTGATCTTTTTGAGTTTTGCTGGTTTTTTTTCTAAAAGTGCTATCAGATGTTTTTTTTGACTATACAAACATCAATGCAGTGGGTTTTGCTTTCAGCCAAGCTGGAGGCTGCACCTAACCTTCGCCAGCAAAGAGCAGGAAATTCATGTCTGAAAACTCCCATTTCCCCCCTTATTTGATTCACTCTCAATTTACCAGTAATAGCTGTATTTCCTGACACTTGGAAACGTGTTGAAATCAGTACAAATTTTCCAGATGAGGTGTTCAGGGCCCATTTTTTCGAGCTGCTCGTGTGAATTGTGTGGAGTGGTGGCAGCAGCCCCCTGAAGGTGCGTCACAGCTCTCAGATCCCGCCTGCCTCTCTGCCCTCCTGCCGGGGCTGTGCTTGCAGCACACCAGACACGGTCTGTGCTGCCTGCTGAGCCCTCCTTCCTTCTTTGAGGAGCTGTAATCAGTCATCTGAATTACTCCACGTCAGTAAGCACCTCCACGGTGGCTGTTTTCTTCACAACAATCAGAGCTGACATCAGCTGTTTACATAAGGAGGGTACCAGCATCTCTCTGGTATCTGGCAAACTTAGCAATTTGCTCTTGTGGCAGATGGCTCCAAATTAAGCTGGTTCACAGATGGGGCTACAAATGCAATTCCTCAATAATGAGAAGAAAAAGAAAAAGGGATCTTAGGGTTTATGGCTGTGATTTGGTTTGTTCTGATGGTCCAAAGGCCTTCTGATTCAATGTCATCCGTATGTGTTCCAAAAGGAGGAGTTTGCAGGTACAGCCTCTGGAAGAGCGTGGTTGTGAAGAGGAATCTATAGAAAATAAAAGTCAAGTTTTCAGTCTTAGTTGCTAATCATCAGATTGGTAGAAGATTGCTGCACTGGATAGTGTTAATGAACCTAAAATCTGACCTCAAGAATCCTCTTTTAGGTGAGCTGATGAGTGAAAATTCACCTTAATCTTCACTCAGATCCCACAGATGAACAGCCTAGAGACAGTCTTTTGTGAAACAGGAAATAAAGGTTGCATTAAACCATTTTATTCTTGCCCAAATCTAGTAACTTTCTTGAGAAAATGTGATTTAGCTTAATTTCCCTACTCACACAGTGTTTTTGTCCTGTGTGCAGAAACCAGTGTAAAGTTTAGCCCTCACCACTGACAGCCCTCGATTTTGGACTTGCCAGCCCTGTGCTACCGCTGATGGGACCATTTAAGTCAAAAGAAACAGTTCAGTTCTCAAAAATCTCACAATATAAAATCTAGATTATGCAGGCAATTGGAAAGAGGAGAGGTTTAGGAGCAGGCATCTGTATCAAGGAATTCTGTGGCAGTTCTGAATGGTGGCTGTGGAGCACTGGAACACAGAGGGGACAGGCTGATGGGTATGACTCAAACCAGTCATTTCCACGTTGATAGGAGGGGTTCAAAGTGAAAAGGAAAGGCAGAACCTGGTTAGAAACACTCCTGAGCAAGAGGAGGTTCTGAAGAATAGAACCGGTTAAGAAAAATATGGCCACAAGTTCTCAGTGTGGAAAGATTTGAAAGGAACAATAAGGAAGAAGGATCATGTCTGAAAACAGAGAAGCAGCTTCAAAGCCTAATGGCTCCATTAGCACCCAAGCTTTTCATTATTTTTATTGATGCAGTAATAATTCACAGTTATAGTTAACATGCCTTTGACACTGGCGGCTGCCTTCAAAATGAATTCCATCTAATTAAACTAAACAACAGAGAAATCAAAGATCACTTCAGCAAATGATTACATTTAACTGTGAAATTCTTTCCTCCCTCCCCATTGCCTCAGTCCCCAGATAATCTTAAATCTAGGTGAAAAAGAACTGGGTGAAACATCTTCTGGACTCAGTAAGTAGCATCAAGATGAAGGCAGTGTCAGATACCAGACACCAGATTTCTGACAGTGGCAATAAGGCACTGGCTCCTTCTCCTGGGTCAGCATAAAGTCTGTCATTATTTCCTAGGATGCTGGTGGGGGTCAAGCTGAGAACTGCAACACAGCGTGCACAAACATGCCATGCTTGTAATTGAACATGTAGACAGGTGAGAAGTCAGGAATTATCCAAGGTGCTTCCCAGAGAATTGTCTTTACTGATCTGTAGGAGTGCTCTTAGCACTTGCCTGCTCTGAGCACACTGTACAGTGAATTTTCAGTCAGGTGTGATGGGTTCTCAGGATTCAGCTGAGTGGATGAACTATTATAGGGAAAAAAAATGCTGTTTGTGCTGCTACACAAGTGAACTGGGCTCTTTGTAGATCTGTTGATTAAGGAGCTTAGTCAAAAAAACATATTATCTACCCAGCATCCTTGAATGTGCCTACTGTACCCACCTCCCTTTGCTCCTGAGCCCCAATTACAGCATCCCCTGACATCACCCAACACATGTTTGCTTCTGGTCTGTCTGAACCCCCAAACCCAGAAGTTTAACATGGCTGTTTAGATTCTGTGGTACAGATTTGTGGGAGACTCTTCCTGGTGCAATAATCATAACACATTTTTTTCCAAAGGAAGCTTTTCTCTGTGGGAAAAGTGAATGTAACAAATTACAGGCTCCTGGGTCTAGAAAGATCTGTGAAGAACTGCAGGGCAGCTTAGCAGGAATCCCTCAGCCTTACCTGGCTGTTGAATAGAGCTGTGCTGTGTGGCAAAGTCACATTTATGGCTTGTTTATCCCTGTATGAGCAGTATTTTGCTATCCCATGGCAAAATATAGCCTGTTGGGGCAGCACTTTGGTGGCAGTGGTGGTGGAATATCAAAGAGGCATTGACTGGGAGCAGTATTTCTTGTCTCTGAATTGCTGTAGCGAGGGAATGCTGTGATCCAAGGTCTTTGCTCTGTCATTGCTTTGGGAGGATGCTGGAAAACTGCTGAGAGGCTCAGGGCCATGAGAATTGTTGGTGTTTAGTTCATGGCAGTGAGAGAGGGCTGGTGTGCTCCAAGTGCTCCTCAGGCAGGAGATGATGAGGCAGTGCCAGGCTCTGCAGCATCAGGGGCACAGCATTACCTCGAGGCTTTCGACTTCCTAGCACTGGGACTATCAGAGGAAGTCACTGCCTGAGTGGGAATAAAGGAAGATCACAACCACACAGATTTTTTTTTTTTCCTTATGCAAGTCCCTGCCACCTGTCTAGGTTGTCGTTTCTTTGCTGTTGCAAACTCTGGAGTCTTTTCAGAAGCCACAGCATCTTCTTGGTTGGTAAAACAGCAGTGACAATGATGCCTTGTGAAGGTGACCTAGAACAGAGACTAGACAGAGTTAAAGAAAAAAATAGGGATTTATGAAAAGGATCTCCTCAATGGATCCACCTTGGGCAGCACAAGAGCCCAGCCAGGGCTACACCCAAGGTGAACCAAAATGGTCCCAAAATGCACGGCCACTCACGGGGACTCTCACTTTTAGAAGTTCTGCTCCATTTGCATCTTGGAGTTCATTGTCCAATTCCAGCTTTAGCCCATGAAGTCCCATCCTTCTTGTTTTTATTTCTTCAATCCATGTTGTTGATATTCTTGGGCTTGAAATTTGGATCATTTGTCCTTGGTCCCCAGCTGGAGAAGGAATTGTTTTGTCTCCCTACTCTGTGAAGAGAGCTCACCATCCCATAATATGAAGCCCACAACTACACACTAAAGCAGCACAAAATATGAAAAATAGAAAAGCTAAAACCTGAGGCATCACCAAAAGCCCAGCTTAGTAGTCAAAAAGGGGAATAATGAACCTCCTGGTGCGTGAGCATGAGGATGCGTTTTGTGCGCGATCAGGCAGCGCTGGGCTGGCGCCAGCTGCAGTAACTCACTCCTCTCCCTGACACTGTCTCAGGATCCAATTTGATTTCATTTTTTTCCTAAAGGAATGTGATTGAATATGAATGCAACCCAAGGAAAAAGCCCTCCCTCTTCAAGCCCTGTCAGCAACATATTACCTCATCTAAATTTAATGAAACATCTCTCATCCACACAATGTGATAAATTACAGGAAGAAGGGATGTTTTATGTACAAAGATGATATAAAAGGCTGTAGATAGCATGATTATTAACCTATATTAACATACCTTGTCCTTATTACCACTAAGAATAGACAATACAGAGACTAAGAAAAATGAATCAAAAAGCTGGGCAGATCTCCCACCCAGAATAAAGCCTGAAAAGTATTAGAAAAATAGTAACCATAATAAAATAATGATTACCTTGAAGAGAGAGCCTGCAATTTTCCAGATAACCATGCGCTGTCTTTGTTTCAGTTGTGTTTTGGGTCAGGGGAAAGCATATAATAAAATGAAAAAAATATCTCAGATGCAGCAACATTCCAAGGTCCTTAGAATAGTTAAGAAATTTATAGGACTGGATTAAGCAAGCTCTTTAATAAAATTAATTTCAAAGCTTAAAAACAGCATTAAAAATAAAGAATAAAGCCTAATAACTTTTACTCAGAACAGCTGCTCCTATCACAGAGTAACTCTTAAAATGGTAATGAAGAAGGGTGGAAAAAGCCCAAACAAACAGCATTTCAGGTTTCCAAATGAGGGGAAAAAGCCCCAACCATGAGGAATATGCCAACTAGTGTCCCTGTCCTGTCTTGAGGAGATCATTCAGTTCACTCCCATGTCAGTAATTCTAGACTTACACCTGTGTTGGTGTCACAGTCTCAGGAAAAGCTCCAGCAAGCAGCCAGGGAATCTCTGCTTTTTGGGAAGATCCACAATATTGCATTTTTGGTAGATCCATAACATGCTGTGAGCCAGGTCCCCATGTCACTTGGGCCACTTCAGCAGCTTCATTATTGTCTGGTTTTTTGACAGTCCTGAACTTTTGTGCCGTGTTTGTTCTACCTGGAGAAGTGTCCCCACTCAGTGAGCCCCAGACTATGCAGGTGTATGATGGAGCCACGGTTCCCTGGAGATAACATCACATAATTTGTGATAAATTAGGACTACAACAGGCTTGTAAAACATTCCTGCACAGAGGAGAAGCCATGGCCAGGAGAGGCTGCAGCTCCTGGTGGCACAGCACCACTCTGAGCAGGGGTAGGCACTCCCAGCCCATCTCCCTGCTGGAGTCAGTAGCTCTGAAGTGCATCAAGGCCCAGGAATTCAGGGCAAAGTGAGCTCAGGATGCACTCCAGCTCAGCACAAGAGGTTCAAACACGAGGTAGCTCTTGTCAGGTCCCTCTGTGACTCGCGGAGTCAGCCACGGTGACTGCACTCTTTCTTCATTCCGTCATCAAGTGCCTCATCTCATCTCCTGCACACACAGGGAAAGGAGAGGGCTTGGGAGAGAGAGACACAGAGAGAGTCACTCACACACACAGAGGGGGCTCTGGCTGCAGGAGCTTGCCACAGGCCATTAAAATGCATATTTGCAAAATCCTTTCCTCCTGAAGGCTCCTCTCCCAATCCCTCTTTTTTTTAGCCCCCAGCAGAAGTTATTATGTAGCATCAGCCACAAATGGTGACATCTTTTGACAATCTTTCTGGCTTTGCTGCATTTCCTACACACATGGCTGAACACAAGCTCTGATGCAGTTCTGCCACTGTCAAGTGCAGTAGGTTTCAGTTCAGCTCTGAGAACTAATCCCTTGGGCCTACCTCCATTTTTAAACACATGGATAAGAAACCAAATTAAAACTGGAAGAATCTAGAGCAGGTCTATCCATATTTTTCTTCTGTTTACTGGTTGTGGCCCAAGGTATTTGGTTATACAGATATCACAGATCTACCTTTTCACATTCTTTCATGCATTACATTAATTAACAATTATTAGCAGTTCTGTGATTCTATAGCATGCTTTTTTTTACTCAGAGATACCTATTTTAGTGTTGATATGCACGATCTGGTAACCTTATATCAGCATTTGGCTTGCTACAAGGCACTAAAAGGTACTAATTTTCACTGTTTTGCCGTACCAGTCTGAGGAGCAGAGATTTTATTTGGTTCTACAGGCACATTTGTAAGTCTCTGAGGAGATTTTAGACCAGGAAGAGCCTTTTCTTCAGCTGGATATTCTGGGACGGCTGTATTGGAACCAGTGGAACATGTCAATAACGGCAGAGTTTGCCCATAAGTACATCTATAACAATGTGTGCCATATGCTAAAGTTACAAAGATCACCAGTAACCAGTGCAAAAGCCCTTAAACTACATGACTTTTTTAGATAGCAGTTTGTGTTGTTAATTATATTTCATTAATCAAATTACAACATTTCAGTCAATGAATTGCTCTTGAGGGAAAAAACCACGAACTCCCTATTAATATAAAGACTGGCATCACTCTGATACCAGACACCTCTCTAGGCATCTCTGGTTAAGATGCTGAGTTAGTGAAGCCCACATCACTGTATCACCTAAAATAAATGCTGAAATTTATACAGCCATGTACCACCTTCCCAGGGTCCCTCATAAGGTTGTTTCCAGTGCCTAAAAGGAACTTACAAGAAAGCTGTATTATGTTTGTAGCGTTCCAGTGAGGCTTGCACAAGTTTGTGTTGGCAGTCAGAAAATCTTCTATAAAACACAGCTGAGTCAAAAACTTATACAAGCTGAAAATAATGCAGATTAATGTATTTACAGTTTATCATGGTTGTACTTACAATTTATTGCATGATTCAGGGGAGATGATTGTTTATGAAATGCAGATGGCTTGAAAACAGGGCAATTCCAAATGTTACGGGTAAAAGCATTGTGAGTTATTTACAGACAAAATATTATTATCCATAAAAGGCAAAAGGTACATTTCCATTTGTCTGTTAGTTTGGCTGAAGAGAATGTTTTTCAGCTGCATCTCCTTAGTTTTCCCATTTATTGCAGCGTGGTTCACATTGCTGAGCAGTCTTGGAGCACTTGAGCTGGGTTGCTTTTACACAACACTAAACCAGAGGAGCTGCTCCAGGGACAGATACCAAACTAGATTAAATTTAAAGTAAAACTCCTAAAAGACCTACAACAAGGCCACCAGATCTTCAGTGCCAGCTTCTTTCTTTTTTTTCCCTTCTGTAGTTTAATTCTTCTTACACTGTACTCCTGACTAACAGCAGAGATTCCTGCTCTCTCTATCCAGAGCTCCTTTCCAGCAGTGCACTATTTTGCTGGAAAACTTATTTTTCCATTCAGAGGAGAGCTTAGCTGTACTGAACAGCGCTTTTATGTGAGCTAATCCTTCTCCTTTAATGAATTAAGCTTGTTTCTTCAACCTCCTTTTCAAATAAAGGGGATTTTTCACTCGCTGCAGCATCTTTCAGAGCAGCAGTGGTACAGGGGTAAGCAGGCCACCTTACGAGGATTAAATCTAGGCAGATGATAACAAGCATTCACTTACTTGTTGTTAACAGTAGCATTAATTTCTGAAATGAAAAGAACCAAGATGAAATGCAGACAAGGCGTTTGCTCCTGTGCAGGTGGTGGCAGTAAGATTCTGAAGGACTTGGGTTAACAGCTGGTGTCAGGTGATGAGGTTAATGGAAAAGAATTTTGTTTTTCAGGTCATTTAATAAAAGTAACCCTGGAAAAGCTCAGCAGAGCCCTTGGGGTGGAATAAATTATTCCTCTTGTGCTTCCATCACTGCAGGTTAACCCAAGACACAGGAGAAGCTGATCTAAACATGAACTCAGCTGGGCAGAGCATCACAGGAGGAACACCAGTGCTGTTGTAATCTCTGCTGCCCCTCCAGTGACAGAACACAGCCCTTAAGCAAAGGCTTTGCATAGCCACAGCTTTAAAATAGATAGTTTATGATGCAGGTTATCAAAAAACACTGTGTGAGAAGACAACAAAAATATTTATCACAAGGCGGGCAATTTGGGGCCAATTCGTGGCCTTTGTGCCAGGCAGGGAAGAGGCTGCAGCAGCCCCTGGTCACACGGTCCCTGTTCTGTGTTGTGCTGGTTTGCTTTGCTGCTCAGAAGTAACTCCAGGTCCTGTGGCTGGAGGCCTTGCACTGATCTGCTCCTCGGGAGCCTCTGTGTCCCTGAACCACCATTTCCCTCTTTATCCCTTAATTTAAAGTACTGTGAGCTGCCCAGGAGAACACACCTTCCCTACTGCTCCATCCTCACGAGGCAGTGCTCTATTTTGGGGGTGAGAGCTCGTGATCCAAGCCAGAATAAGGGATGAGACATCACTTCATTCCATCCTAGTCCTTGGGAAAGCCATTCTGAGTGCCCCAGGTCCATATTTAGACAGGAGCAGACAGGATTAGCACCTGTAACATCACTGCCTTCTCCTCGAGTGCCCATTTCATATTCTGAGCAACATGAATTCCTCATCTGTGTAAAACTGAAAATCCTTCTCGCAGCCCTGGGTACAATAACTTCCATACAGAAAAACAAGATTAAACTTGACAGTAATAGAAGTGATAGAGGAGGAAAAGCGTTCTTCCTTTGAGGCACAGGCTCTGAATACAGCAGCCAGTCACTGATTGAAAAAGGGCAGGAAGAAAGATAAATGCAGTTATAGTCAAGCATAAGGTCTTGAAAAAAAGAAAGAGAAAGAAAGCTTCTAAGAAAAGAGAAAAAAGAAAACCCCACATCTTTCTCTTGACATTTAAGAAACTACCTAAACGAGCTAAGCAAAGGGAAAGGACGAGAGTGCAAGACCTTATACAGAGAGCTGCTTTCAGCCATTTGTTACTGGATATCTTAAAATACATTTATCCAACCTTGCTAAGAGGCACCAAGCCCTCCATGACCCACAGCAAATCCTCAGGACTCTTTTTTCTCCCTCCTGCCTCTGTGAGGACCAGCCTGCTTAGCAAAGCCTCTCCACCTGTGTGTCTGCAGGTTGCCAGGGATTTAACTCATCATGTGCCACACAGGGGAGCAAATTTGTTCCCCAAAATGCCTGCAGGCTCCTGTGACTGACCCTGTACCTCAGTGTGGTGAGCACCTTTGGGAGTGCATTGTGTTTTGTGAACAGTCCCTGCCACACTGTTATATGTAAGGATTTATTGATCACCTTTGGCTCTTTAGTGCTCTCTAGGCTCTTAACTCCCAGGAAGCTGAGATTCTGAGGCTGGAGGTCTCATCACCAGCCTTGGCTGTGTCCTACAGAGGGATTTCTTACCTCATGCTCCTCCATCACTGCTTTGCTCTTGGATTTAGGCAGGCTGAGGAAGGTTTCCTGCCATTAGGACTCTTTGGCAGCAGTTCCTCCATCTTTGATATTTGCAAAGGGAGCAGACCCCCTGTTCCCCCAACCCAGCTGTGCCCTCTGGAGCAATGGGATGTGCCAGGGCAGGAGTGGTGGGCATGGGGAGAACAGAGTGTTGAGTACTGATTAACACACAACAAAGAGAGCTGCCTGCCTGCAAATGGAAACACACTGGGTGCTTGCATGTAACAGCATTCCCATCTAATTTTACACTCTGCATATAGTAATAAGACACAACAGGGTGTGCATTAAGCTCATCTTTTGAGAAGTGCAGCAGTAGCTGGATAATGCACACCCTGGAGTGGCTTATTTGTAGTGGACTATGGCTCATTAATTTTACATTTAATTTTTTTCAAATCCATTTAAAAAAAAACCCCTACAAGTCTGTTCTGAGGGCAGTTATGTAATGTATCCTTACACTGAAAAATATTTTCAAATAAAAACAGTGGGCAAAACTGAAGAAGAGTTTTGCCCAACTGCAGACCAGGGTTTGGTGTGTGCAGGACCTGCTTTGCACAGGTTCTTGGCCTGCTGATGCAGATATATAGTGCAAATAATGGTAGTTATGGAAATCTGTTCACAGTTCACTCTTTTCTAGACTTTTCTTTCTTTTTATTACCTGGGCCTTTTTTCTTCCTTGTTTTCCCCCTCCTTTTTTTNTTTTTTTTTTTTTTTCCCATTTGGTGTATGATCCCATGCCCATTTCAGACAAGATTCACATATAATGCATTTGGATGGGGATGGGACTGACTTTTACACCAGACTGGGAAGGAGTGGTCAGGAGGCAAATTTGCAGGATTTGGGGGGAAAATGGTTTTGCCAGAATAGCAGTGTGCAGGTAAGCCTGCCTGCAACAGCATTCACGGCACAGAGGGTGTCATAAACCCCCTGTTTTGTTATGACATCACTCCAAAAGTATGAATGAGAGACTTGTGAATTCTGCTGCTCCACGGGAGATGTGACTTTTTCCCTGGTGGTTTGTCCCTCCACGCAGGTTCCAACGCTGATGATGGACACCCAGTTTTCGGAGTTCACTCCGGATATCACCCCCATCATGCTGGCGGCTCACACCAACAACTACGAGATCATCAAACTGCTTGTCCAAAGACGGGTGACAATCCCACGCCCACACCAGATCAGGTGCAACTGTGTGGAATGTGTCTCCAGCTCCGAGGTGGACAGCCTGAGGCATTCCAGGTCGAGGCTGAACATCTACAAAGCCTTAGCCAGCCCTTCGTTGATTGCCTTATCGAGCGAGGATCCCATCCTGACCGCCTTCCGGCTGGGCTGGGAGCTGAAGGAGCTGAGCAAGGTGGAAAATGAGTTCAAGGCTGAGTATGAAGAGCTTTCACAGCAGTGCAAGCGTTTTGCTAAGGACCTTTTGGATCAAGCACGGAGTTCCCGGGAGCTGGAGATCATTCTCAATCACAGGGATGATCAGAGCGAAGAGCTGGATCCCCAAAAATGTCACGACTTGGCAAAGCTAAAGGTAGCAATAAAGTATCACCAGAAAGAGGTAAGAGTCACCTAAATGGGAAGGTATTGGGTAAAATAATTCATTTCTCAAGTTGCTGTGAGTTTGTTCAGTGCTGGCTCTCAGGTGGGGTTTTTTGATGTGCACAGGGATTAGTCACAAACCAGGAGGCTCAGGGCACCTTGGTGACAGTGTGAATCTGAGGATAGTTGAGGGTAACAGGACTGGGACTTGCTGCAATGTGCTGTGGCTTCTACAGCACCAATAATTTCTGTCTCAAAGCTGATTGAATTCCACCTCATTGTAACCCATGCCCCTGCAAAGAACAGCCTTCAGATATTTCCAGGTCTGCTCGCTCTGAAAGCTTCTCCCAGTGGCTGCTTTTGTACAGGAATCCAAAGCTAGAAGGGGTTGCCTGGCTCCTGAAGACTGGCTCCCTCATGGAGGGCAGGAAATAATACAGCACACAATTCACTTCCTGCAGCCATCCAACACTTCCAAGCACCCATTCAGCACTAATTTGAAAGGGCCAGAGATGTGACAGCAGCTAAAGAGAGCAGGAGAGGTTGGGAGCACTCCCAGAGTCCCAGGTCTCCAAGTTACCAGCAGTCTTGTGAAAACACTCACGAAGTGCAACTATTTCTTCACACCTGTGACACCTCTTGATCCTCAGTCCTCCACCCATCTCTGTTTTAGGAACTGAGAAGCAATTCCCAGAAATTCAAACTCCTGCCCCAAGTTCCAGAGAGGGAAGCCTCTCAGCTAAAGGGCACAGAGCCTTTCAGAAGCCCTCAGATCCACAGATTTATAAGTTGATCCCATAAAGGCCACAAACCCCAGGAGAATGCTGACAGCAATTTCATTAGTTGGCTCTGGATTTCCTTTCTCTTTCCAAATCCAGACAGAATTTAGGAGATGATATATTGCTGTTGGCCAGCGATGTTCCAGGTTATCTGAAGGAGGAATTTAGTTGCTTGGTTGAGGAACTGAATTTCAATGTGTATTACATTCTTCTGTGTCTGAGAGTCACCTGAGTGGCAGAAGATCCTGTCACATCCCTCTCTTCACTGTCTTCCCCACATCCAGCACTGACCCAGCCTGATGTGATCCATTTCATCTCCCTGAAGGGCTGCACGTGTCATCTGAGGTGCAAACAGCCAAGAGGTGAAAGATGCAGATTTCCTTTCATGTTGTGCCCCCCAGTGCCAGCCCCTCGATGCAATATGCTGGAGCCAAAGCCTCAAACTTCCTAGGATCCAGCACTTGGCAAACTCCCTGCTCCTAGTGGGCTTCTCTAGGGGAATGTCAGCTCACTGGTGTCATGTCAGGTTGTTTTTTGCTCTGTGATGGGGTTTGGGTAACACCACAAGTGCTTTAGGGACATGGACAAGTAGTGAAGAGTTACTCTGGAGAAGGGCAACCCAGGTAATCAGGTCAATGTTCATTGAATCTAAGAAGGAGCAGAGATTCTACTTCTGGTTTTCCACTAGCCTGGCAAACCCAGGCTCTGCAGCCACAAGCTCCAGGTCTCCCCAGCACTGCTGTGTGCAGGTCACTGCTGGTCCCACTGTGTCACTGGTGACATCCAGGTGTAAATCTGTGCCTGCTCTTGTCTTGTGTTCACACTCAGAAGCTGCAAGTCTGAAGCAGCTCACTGTGTTTGAAACGTGGTGCTGAACAGTGCTGAAGCTTTTTTAATTTTAAATTTTTTAATAGTTGCCTGCTTTCTTGACAGTTTTTATCTTTTTTTTTTTTTTTTAGGCATATTTGACTGAATTCCAAGCATATGGACAAATTCCATGTTTTGTGACATATTCATGACAGTTCCAGCCTAAAAATGATAGCAAATATGCTCTGTGTTGCCAGCTAAAGTCAGTGCTGTTTTCAGGTGGATACTGGTGGGCAGGGGCAGAATGAATGAGGCTGGGAAAGCAGCTGCTGAACCCTATCATCCCACCTGGTTATTCACAAAACCCTGAAGCATCCTGCAGGGTGGCTGGGGTTTTCTTATCATAATAATTAGGCCATCTTATCATGGTAATTAGCACAACACAAAACATCAAGCAAGATGCAAACATCCTTGCCAGCTTCTGAAAAAAATCAGTAGGAACCTTTGCCAGGGAGACACTGAGAAATATTTTTTAATCCTGACTGAAGAATATCATCAGACTGAGAGGATTTTTGTGGGGACAGGAAGGAAAATAGAAGTGAATTTGGTTTTCATGAAAGACGGTTCTGCAGAGAAGAACAGCAGACTTTTAAAAGTAGATCATCTTGTTCTGATGAAGCTTTTTATGTCTTAATGTTAAATGGGATTGGATTGGATGGAGAAGGTTTTTACACCTTGACACTGACAAAGATAAAAGTCGAATCTCTGGTAGCCTAAGAGAAGAATCCAGCGTGGACTTTGGTTATTTTCTGGGGTGTCAACTGTTACTGCAGTTTTTAGTTCTTCATATTCAGCACAAAGAATGTGCAATTTCATATTGATTTCAGACAAATTTCCTGAAGCTTTTTTCTTTTAGAGTGAAATGAACCTGAAAATTTCTCCCTAAAATATGAAATGGTTCCATTTCAGCTTAATCAGGCGGATAAGGTCAACTTCAAGATTCTTCTCAGAGAAGCTGTCAAGGGGAGATGGGTGAAGAGATCATGGGGTTTGTCTTTACAAAGGCTAGAAAAATCTCCCATTATGTTTTGTTGTGTTTTTTCCCCTAAAAAACCCCTTGAAAGGTACAAGTTTTGATTACTCCCGAACATGACACGTACTAAATATTTTATAAACTGAGAAACGTGTTGCTCATGAGGAAGAAGACCATTCTTTGGAGGAGGGCCAAACAATGGAGAATAAATTTATTGCTTTTCCTATTTTTTTTTTTAATAAACCCATAAATCCTAGAAGGTAAACTACTGTTTACACAGAAGGGGGAAAAAAAAAATCAATTACACAGGAAAGATTAAAATGTGCCCGAAGGTAGCTTTGTAGTATATTTATGGCAGTAAATGTAAAAACATGCTGTGCAATGTTCTCAAGCTCCCTCTCCCTTCTCATGTGAAGTGTAGAATGGCTGTGTACTCAGTTTCAACTGACTGTGATAATTTCTCTAGGAGATGGGAAGGACTTAATAGCTGTGATATCTGTTTGCATGGCAGTCACAAAATCTGAGCCAAAAATGAGGGCAGCACAAAACACTGTGGAACACGATGAGTTAGACCCAGCACGGACACATCAGTTCTCTCAGTCCACTGTTAAAGAAATTATTTTCCAAGGATCACAGTAATTAAGGCCTAAGAGACCAGCAGCTTTTCATAAATGTTCTGTAGTGTGTGGCATTTGTCTTCATATTATTACTTTTCTAGTTCTTTTATTCATGACTAATTTTGGAAGGAGAAAGGGCACTGAGGGCCTAATAGGAAAAGGCACAGCTCAGCTGTTGAGGATCAGTCTTCACTGTGTTCTCCTGGCACCAAATTAGCTCTGCATTTGTTAATTTGTTTGCATTTCTAAGAAAAGATAGGGAAAAGTCATCTCTTAGGATCTTGCCAGTCTTGTAAAACACTGTTGTGTATTCAGGGTATGTGGCTGGTTTAGGGAATCAGAGCAGAGGCAGCATGCAAAGAAAATTTTGATGTTCTTTAGGTTTTTTTTTCCTTTGCCAATAATGTAAAACAACCATAGTGTAGCAGTGAGTCAGGTCTAAAAGGGCAGATTTCTGCTCATATTTAACATTCTGCTGAGCCACAAGAATAGCAATACACATTCAGCTTATTCCTGCTCTCCAGCTCTCTATCACAGGTCATTCACATCTCCAAAACGAAGTGAAACATCACAGTAGTGGGGGTTTTAATGCGTTTTTCTGGTGCTGGCAAATAGCTGGGCAGGTTTAGTTTATGTGTCTGTAAGAGGTCTGCACAATGCAAGGCACTCAGAAAAAACCCATTATTTTATCTATGACTCTATTGCTTAGCACTTCCACAGAATTAGATCAAAGGAGTGCACAGAGAAATTCCTTCTCAAAAACCCTTAACCTCAATATCTCTTCCTCACTGTGCTCTAATCAATGGCAGGAAAGGACAGAAGTAGAATTGTTTGCTTTTCTAATTCAAAAACAGTGTTCTTTGCCATTTTTCTCTTCAGGATGAAGCTTCAACAGCTTCAGTCCTTTTTTAATTTTTTTTTCCCAGGACATTTACATAGACAAGCACCTCCTGAGATGCAGTTCTGAAGTGAATGAATAATCATTCCTGCCATGCCGCATATTTTTCCGCTGTGTCTTGACTCTTGTCAACTGTGTGGCTGCAGTCAGAAGCACAGCATCCCTCTCCAGGGAGCATGCATAAACCTAGGAAATTTCTGAGGGCACTTCACTTAGTGTATAAAAAGAGCTTATGAAAATATCAGAGATGCATGAAGAATGAAGTGTGAGGTCTGTGAAAATCAAAGCTCGTCGCCTGCACCTTGTTTACCCGATTTGAAAGCCATTCAGGTATCTTGATGGATGGCCACAGATCTTTCTTTGCTTGCAGGCAAAGCTCAGTTATTCTCCTGTGAGTTTCTCTGTTTTCTTGCCATACTGCCTGGAGGAATAATGATAGAGGGCTGAATATTTGTATTGTGCTCTTTAAAGGCACAATGAAAAGTCTTGCATGAGCCTGCACAGCTCAGAAGAGTAATAAAGAGGCTTTTACTTCCAGATTTCTAGAAGGAAATCAGGTTGTGAAAAGATCTTTATTAGGACTAGGTGAGGGAAGCAGAGCTGCTCCTTGTGGAAGCTTTTCTTGGTTTCTAGTGATCTGGAACACTCATATTTCTTAGTGTGTTCCATGGTGAGAATGGTGTGGTCTGTCCTGTGCCACAAACCTGAACATAAGTTTAGGGATTTCAAAAGCACTGAGTGCCCAAATGTGACCTTCCTTTTTCCAACAGCCATCCTTTCATTTGTTTATTGTTGTCTGCAGCAGTGTTCCCATCTGGTGTGTGAGCAGTGGGCTGTGCTAATGAAGCTGTTTTCTCTCAAACTCCATCCCAGCAGCACTTGACCACCTTGGAAAATCTTGTGTGAACGTGGCACTAACTGAGCTGTTATCAGCAGCCTCAGAGGCAGAATTTGAGGTGGCAGGTGGGGAGATTTGTCTATATTTGCACCCTGAAAAGAGCCATCCCTGCTGATCACTGGCTGTGCATGACTCAGAGCATCTCCTCTATGGGCTTGTGCAGTTGCCAGATCTCTTTGTTCAGTTTGGGAAATTGTCACAGAAATTTAACCTGTACGGCTGCATCATCGTGTTACAAAAATTAGGACAAGTGGCACTTAAATCTTAACTCCTCTTTGAACTTGGAAGAAGAAATAATATTCAGAGAGCTGATGGTTCAGTGGTTTGACAAAGTGGACTGGAATGTTTATTTGAGGGAGCAGCATTATTTGGTACATCGTTCACGTAATGCCGAAATGTTCTTGCTTGATGAAGGTTAGCCACATATTGCAGCTGTCATGAAACAGAACTGCAGAACACTGTCTTTTGACAGCAAAATCATCTCTGACTAATCTTGTCATGCACCAGTTTGAAAAAGCACCCTAAGACTGGTATGTAGGTCAAGGACAAGGACTTGGATTGCATTGTGGCAGTGTGTAGTGGGCAGAAAATGCCAGGATCATTCTTTAAGTCATTTTTGGTGTCTTGTGCCTCTTACTTAATGATCTCCTGGACAAAGATGGGAAATAAGTTGAAAGCTAAAGTGGTTACCACTCTTTTAACAGCGTTCAAGAGTGATTTAGTGAGTTTGACAGTTCCCTTAACTTCATGTTTCCCATCAGTCTCCTTGCCAGCCAGAGAAGAGGCTTGGGAAGTCAAAGCCAAAGTACAGGACATGATTGATGGGCTTTCTATAGACAACAGGAACTGGAGAGGACGAGTGATGCCTTGTGTGCTGTAACAACCAAGTGTTCACTGTGCCCACATCTGAAGAGCTGAAGTGTATTTAGAGTCAGCTTTGTGTCAGTGGAGAAGAGTAAATCATGTTATTTCATACTTTGAATGACACTCTGAAGTAATAAACTCTGGGGAAAAATCCATGGATTCTCTCATTTGGATTTAGAAGTGATCATTGTTATTTACCTGATTTCTGGGAATTTCAACTTCACTCCTGTGGCTTAGAGAAGCGAGTTATGAAACTCCATTTAGAAAAGAGGTGACATTGCACACTCCTCTCACCTCATGTATAAATCAGGTCCATCACCATCTCAGTGGTGACTGCTCTCAGTCACCACCTCACAGGTGGCTCCAGGAGAAGTGAGATGAATAGATGGGTTTGTCATGACACCCCCCAAACTGAGCTCTTGTGCAGACTGACATTTAAAAGCTGTGACTGCAGTTTTTGTTCTTATTCTCTCCAAACCCCAGCTGGCTGAGTAAACTTCCCTCAGCAAAGTGTATGTTCTGCCAGGGTGGTACAACCCAGGAGCAGGGGTAGCCTTTGGGGGTTCCCAGGGAGGTGAGAAGTGTTTGTAGTGTGCTAGTCTGCTCTTTTGTGGACATTGGAATAAATTTACTAATTCAGGAGAAGGTAAGGCAGAAAGGAAAAGGAATCCGAAATTACAGTTTCAGCGTAAATGTGTCTCAGGTCAGAGAGGAAGCAAAGGAAAACTAATTTTGGGACTTTTTATTAACACTAATCGGGTAAAGTAGATATGTATTTAAAAATACTCATAAATGGCTTTTAAAATTTTCGTGTTTGCTTTACTTATCACTTATTTAATGTAAATGTTAGTAATTCACTAGAGAGAATGAGCCCAGCCTTTTACTTAAAAGTCAATACTTTCCCCACTTCTGCTATGGCCCCTGAGAGCTCCCAGTATTCACTGCCAAATTCTGTAACTCTTATAGTGCTGCCTTAAAGAACACTCAGGAAATGCTGGTAGATTTGTCTCTAAACACTTCTAGTGCTTTTCCCAGATTTCTGTGTCTGATATCCCCTGTTCAGCTCTTGGGACCCAGGTATGTGTTGGGAATTAACTCCCTGTGGGCTGTATTGCTCCTATTCAGCACTTCAGCACTCTGCCTTTGGAAACCCTGCTCAGACCTCCTGCATCTTTGTAAGAGAACTGTTTGCTGGGATACATCCCTCAGGAATTTATTTATCAACTGTAGCCTGCTGTCTGCTTGAATAAATACTGAAAAGTTGTACTTCTGTTGGGCTCTTGCTCAGGTCTGGCCCCGACAAACATGTTTTGCTTGGGTGTCTGCTCCAAGAGCAGCCTTCAGCACCTTGCATTGGTTCAGGGCAGAACTTAATGCACCTAAATCCTGCTGACACAGGCCATAAATACAAACCTACAGCTAAACACACATTTAAGCACTCGAGGTAGAGATGGATTTAATTTCAAGCTTAAAGACTTTATAATTGCTTCTTCCATGGGTTGGTATCCAGGATTTGCAAGCATCTGTCTTTGTCCTAGGATATGTGGGACCTTTTAATTTGAATATTGAAGCCAATCCAACTTGAAGGTGTTAAACCCATGAATTTTGATGGAACAGTGACAGAATTTTAGAGGTTATTCAGTCTTTCCTTTTGTCAGCATTCACCTCACTGCTGAATTTCCAATTGCTGCCACTTAAGCTGAGTTCATGTCTGCTACCACCAGAGAGATCTATTATGGATCAGAGACCTTTAGTTGAGATTCATGTGTCATCATAATTTAAAATATTTTAAGAACAGATTAAACCAAATTTCTGTCTAATTTGAGGCCATATGTTCATCTGTGGAGGATCTGGAGTTTGTTTTATTCACCAGCTGAGGGTTTGAGCAGTTTGGGTAGCACCTGGTTCTCTTGAAGGGCTGGTCCAGCTCAGCTGTGTGATCTCCTTCATGGCAGGAATGCTGCCATTTGGATTTTCATCAGTGCTTCACTGCTGCTACTCACAGCTGTGGTTTTGATAGGATATTCATCGTGCAAAAAAACTGTTATGTCTTGGAAGTGTCTGATGAGGAATGTTGAGTTGTGTAGTCCCTTTCCTCCACATTACACAGTCCCCCCCTCCAACTACTTTGTCTCATTTCTCATTTTTTTTTTCCTCTTGCAGAAAGTACTTAATTAACAGGATGAACAGCCATTAGGTGTTTACCCTCCACAGCTCACACTTCGGCAGCAGAATGTAAATAACTTTGCAGTCATTAACAAGGTTGAACTTTAAAAAGAAATGTGCTACAAAAGAGAGTTTTCTTATTCATCTCACTGTTGCAACACTGCAAACTTGAGGAGGCTGGCATTTCTTCTCTGGAATATGTGGTCTCACAAGGCTCACTGGCTCTCTGCTGCAGGCATCAAATTAGGCCACACAGAGTTTCTCTCTCCTGTCTTGGGCTAATTTAGAAATGAGGCTCTTTGACTATTGCCCACTGGAATTTTCCTGAAGAGCAATCAGCATGCTGCAACCACCACATTTCCATTCTTCCTCAGAAGATCTTGTTCTTGGTAAAAACGGAGGCAGAGGGGTTGGTGTGGCCCTGGAAATGTGTGGTGCTGCTTGAGTGGAGAACAGCAATGGCATTTGTCCTTTTCATGAGAGACAGGGTTTCACAGGAAATCTGCATTTGTCACGGACCTCTCTAAGATATGCTGCTGCATCAGACACTGCACACAGGCTGCTCTGTTCTTGAGAAAATCTGCCTTTCCAAAGCCTAAATAAGCTTTAATTGTGGAGGGCAGCAGCATACAGTGTTACCCAGTAGCCTTGCAGGTTTGAGATGCTCTGGGCTACAGGGTTGTTGGTGAGGTCTGACCTTTGAAAGGAGTGTGAGGTGGGAACCAAAGGTAATTTCATGGCTCCCATGCCATATTTGGCTCTCACTGGTGACCTCTGTGGGAGCTGCTGGAGCTGACTGATAGAAGAACTCGGTCCTGCTTATTAAGACAGAGCTCTGCAGTTCCAAATTAGTGGTTATTCATCTATGAAGAGGATTCGCCCTCGCCATCCGCAGCAAGAGCACAGACAAGAACTCCAGCAAACTCCAAACAAGAGGCTGTTGGCAGCAGTCATGATAATCAGAATAAAGGCAGAGGGATGCTGTGCTCAGCCCCTGTGATGTCTATCAGGGAGCTATTTCGGGTGCTCCCTGAGGCATTCACATCTCAACCCATCTGTGTCTGATCCTAAATTACTTATGACTGTGAGAGATCAGGGATTTCCCCCTAGATGAGGGGAGGGGGGTGGAAAATAATTTCTGTGTTTGACAGCATGCAGAAAGCATTTAATTCCCGAGAAGTGGAATTTAGGTGACTTAAAAATATCAGTAAAGATTAGTTATTAAGGAAAAGACACTCCATCCAGCAGTTGCTTTTTTTTCCCCTTAAAAATATCCCCTTGGTATAGGATTAGGTGGAAATGAGCATGATGAACATAGAAAATGGAATTCTCTAATAGCACAATCCACCTGCAAGCCAAATGTTACACAAAGACCCTGGCAAGGCTAAGAGAAGAAGAAGAGAATATAAAAGACTTTGTACTGCAGTAATCTCTAGAGTGCTTCCCAATTGTGACTGGAGTTGCTGATCTCATTTCTTGGAAAGGAAAAGATATTCATCCCCATTTTCAAAAGCCAGGAGACTGAGCAACTTGCTCACAGGTATCACAGGGGTGTTGTGCTCACAAGGAGGGAGTTGCATCTGAGTTGCATCTTACCTCCCTGTGAACTGTATCTTCACAGCTAGAGACAGGTTCTGCTCAACAGGTAATGGACAAGGAGACTGTTTATGGGATTAGCTCCTCCAGAAATGCACCTGCAGGTGGGGACCACCCTGGACAGTGTTTTGTGCAACCACAGGCTTAGGTGCTTCTGTGGTGATTTACCCCCAGCCAGCAGCTCAGCCCCAGCAGCCACTCGCCCACTCCTGCCAGTGGGATGAGGGAGAGAACTGGAAGAGAAAAGTGAGAAAACCCGTGGGCTGAGATAAAGACAGTTTGAACAGGTGCAGCAAAAGCCATGTGTGCAGGCAAAGCAAAACCAGGAATTCATTCACCATGTCCCATGGGCAGGCAGGAGCTCAGCCATGCCCAGGGCTCCATCACTGTCACAGTGACTTGGGGACACAAGCATCCCCCACCTCCTCCTTCTCCCCCAGCTTTCTGTGCTGAGGGTGATGCCATAAGGTCTGGGATATCCCTGGGGTCAGCTGGGATCAGCTGTCCTGGCTGTGTCCCCCCAGCTCCTCACTGGTGAGGGTGAGGAGCAGGACAGGCCCTGGCTGTGTGTAATCCCTGCTCAGGGATAACTCAAACATCCCTGGGTTATCAACCCTGTTTCCAGCACAAAAACAAACCCAGCTGCTGTGAGGAAAATTAACTCTAGCCCAGCCAAACCCTACGCAGCATCAGATGTTCAATTCCTGCATGCACTGAACTGAGCATAAATGCCACCTCTTGGTGACATTTCTTTTCACTGATGCAGCTGTCAGAACATTCTCCATCCTGTCTGTGGGGTGATGTCTTGTGCTGCTGTTTGTGGTAAAGACTGGAGGCTCTAATGCAGCAGTCCTTGGATAAAATGCTTGTCAAGTGTTGGGGAAATAGTGTTTGATAGTCATATGTTCTCTTAGCAGAGCTTCTGGTGTAGTGCATCTGCCTGTGACTCTGGCCCATCCACAAAACTGGGACAAAATGCAGGTTTTTTTCCTGCTTTTTGTTGTGCAGAAACTTTAACTGATGCCAAATCCTGTCACACACGGTACATTCATGTGAAATGATAAAAGGCTGTGATATACACAGGCACTATTTCAGGCTGTGGCACATGAAAGGCTTTGCAAAAATGTGAAAAAACACATTTGGGGTTACTTACGTGGAAAATTAACTTTTGCTCAGGAAAAGCCTTGGTAAAAGTAGTGTTGAAGATGTCAAGTTGCTTTTCCAGTTCTCTGCTCTGCTATTTGCAAAGAAGAAATTTCCTTAACTTCATGGAGAAACTTGAAATTATGGAGGATAGAATCTCCACGATATTGTGAATTATGGAGGACAACAAAAGTTCAGAGTTTCAGGGTACTTCACGCCTGAAAGAATACATTTTTGTATTTTGTGTGCATTGATTTAGCACTATGACTCCTAGACAGTCTTTAATAAGTTGAGCATTCAATGGTTTAGTCTGGTCGATGAATTTGGGGGTTTAGTTTAGTTAACAGCACTTAGAAGCAAACTCACCAAAAAACAATAAATTCTTTAGGCAGCACTCCAGTGGCTTGGTTTGCTTCTTCATTATAATTGACAATTCCAATGTTTCTGCACACTGGAAATTTTGTTTTTCAGCCAGCTGCACTACTGGAGATAAAAGCATCAGTGCTTACTGATTTTAAATCTGTGATTAGTAAGTTGGACTAATACTAGTTAGTAAAAGTCAACTTTGGTAAGTGCTTGGCCTTACCTTTAATAAACACAGCATTTGGTGGTTTATGACATTAGGGAGTCTCTTTGTGTGGTGTGCTTAAATTTCCCTTGGGCAATTTTCATTGAGGTTGGGACCAGCTTGATTGGAAAATTTAATGGCTTTTTCCATTTCCATTCCCTTTTGCCAATCTGCTCTTTAAAGCTGCTCTTTCATGATGTGTGAATTTGTCTCCATTTGAAGAACTAACATCAGATACAACTGAGAAAGCAGATTTTAGAAATGAGCTATTAGGCAGAGAAGAGGCACTTTTAAGATGCTTGCAAGTTGCACAGCAACCAGAGGAACATACAGTCATTTGATTTGTCAAATGACTTTGACTTTGACTCAAGGGAAAAACAGTTTTATTCTCCCCTCAGAGCCTTCTATCATATGTGATAAAGAGAAAATGTGTTTATAACATTTTCTCCTCAAAAAAAATTAAAAAAAAAGAAAAAGTTGTGCCTCATCTCAGAGAAGCAGCAGCATCTCTTGCCCTGTGAGTCACTGTAGAACACATCCAGTAACAGCTCCTGAGCGGGACCTGGAGAAAACAGAGCAGTGTAACTTTCTCTTTCTTCCAGGTTTTAAACACAAAGTGCTGACCCTTCTGAAATCAGAGTTAAAACACAGCCAAACACCAATTGCTGCTTGGCAGTTTTCCAGTTTCTGTGGAATTGTTTCTCTTACCTGCCCAGAGGAGCTGTGGCTGCCCCTGGATCCCTGCAAATGTCCCAGGCCAGGCTGGACAGGGCTTGGAGCAACCTGAGATAGTGGAAGGTGTCCCTGCCCATGGCTGAGGGTGGAAATAAGATGAGCTTTAAGGTCCCTCCCAACCCAAGCCATTCGGGGATACTGTGACTTCCTGATCATTCTCCCCATATATGGAATTTTACAATAATATTTTCTTATCACTACAAGCAACACGTCTTGGCTTTTTCTGGAGACCATCACCCCATAATCTATGGCCCATTTTCAGCTGCTGCATGTGCTGGTTGATTCCAAATCACACACTCTTCTGATATTATTTTCCCAAGCCCTCTGGAGCAGAGTGTCTTCAGTTATGTGTCAATGCAGAAGTAATCAGAAGCTTATTGTTGTAATAACACATCAAAATCCAGCTTCATAAATGCCAGACAGTTCCCTTGGAGAGCTTATTTTCAGTGCTAGTTTGGGTCATTCCATAGATTTGAACTACCCAGTCCAAAAATGGTCTGATTCTGATATAAACAGCCTGTTAAGACATATAAAATATATTACCAAAATCTAAAAATACTTACAGAAGTGAATGACTTCATCAGAACGAGCAACTCATTTCTCCTTTTGTTTGACCTTGTTTTAGTCATTTTGAACATGGCAATGAGTGCTCTGCTTGTTTAGAGCACTCTGAGAACTGTGCTTAAAAGTCCTCCCTATACTGGGCAGTTTTTGTGGTGTACTTAAAAGATTTGGGTGTGGGCTAAAGATTTTTGAAGAAAAACAGAGTTGTCTTGGTCTTGCAGACATCTCTGGTTAGTTCTGGGTCTGGAAAGCCTTGAAAAACATGAGACTGTCCAGGTATAATCAGGAACATGAGGTCTTCTGGCACTGAGCAGAAATGCCATAGCTTGGTTTGAAATCCCAAAGGTTGTTTGGGATGAGAGCAGCCTGAAGGAGTTGCACCCTGAGCATGTTTGGTGTGGTGTGGGTGAGATGCACTAAATCACCATCACAATGCTGTTTGTTACAGAGTGAAAGTGAACTGCCTTCACTTTTGGCCTCTGCTTAATACCTTGCATTTTACAGCTGCTCTCTTGCTGAATTGCCAGGCAGGGTTCCAAATGTGCTGTCCTGCTTCCCACCAGATGTCACCTGGCCACACCTTGCACTGCTGTTGGCTGTCTCATGCCAGCCCAGCCCACACACACACATTGCAGCACTCCACACACTCTGGGAGAGTTCTCCCTCTCACACACACTCTCAGAGCTTTGCACCTTTTCCCTCCTGCCTCATCCTTGAGTCACTTCTTTAAGATGCTGACAGTGACTCGTTCAAGGCGGTCGAAACCTGAAACATTCTGAAAAGGAACGTGCTCCAACACATGGGGAGAGAAACAGCTTGTAGTAATTCTCATGGTGCTGCTTTTGCACGAGGCTGTGTGTGTGTGGTGAGTGGCTGATCTGCAGAAGGATGCTGCAAGTCAAAAAAAATTTCTTCTGTGAGAAGGAATCTTAAATCCTACACAGGAAAAAGAAGAGTGAAACTTCCCTCCTTTTCCCCCTTTATCTCCAAAATATGCTTTTCCAGCCCATTGCCAGCCCCAAACATAATCTGAGGGTCCGTGTGGGCTCTCACATAAGTGAGGGGGAGTGCACGTGGGGTACCAGTCAGTAATCATTTAATAATTTTTCTTTGTTTCTTCCTCCCCAGTTTGTTGCTCAGCCAAACTGCCAGCAGCTACTAGCAACGCTTTGGTACGACGGCTTTCCAGGGTGGAGGAGGAAACACTGGGCAGTGAAACTCCTGACCTGTGTCACCATTGGACTGCTGTTCCCCGTGCTATCCGTGGCATACCTGATTGCACCCAAGAGCAGGCTGGGACTGTTCATTAAAAAGCCATTTATCAAGTTTATCTGCCACACTGGCTCCTACCTGACCTTCCTCTTCATGCTCCTGCTGGCGTCGCAGCACATCGTCAGGACTGACCTCCACATGCAGGGACCACCTCCCACCATCGTGGAGTGGATGATCCTGCCCTGGGTTCTAGGTAAATCCCACACCCAGTCCTGCCCTGGGTTCTAGGTACATCCCACACCCAATCCTGTAAATCCCACACCCGGTCCTGCCCTGGGTTCTAGGTATATCCCACAAATCCCACACCCAATCCTGCCCTGGGTTCTAGGTACATCCCATAAATCCCACACCCAATCCTGCCCTGGGTTCTAGGTACATCCCATAAATCCCACACCCAATCCTGCCTTGGGTTCTAGGTACATCCCACACCCAGGAGCACTGAGCTACAGGGCCTGACTCACACCCATGGCAACCATGTGGGGGCTCATCCCCGGGCCCAGCATGTGAAGAGCTTTGGCAGCCAGCTCCAGAAGCAGCACAGAACAGCTGGGCTCCTTCTGGACCAGCAGCTCCCGTTGGCCCAGGGCTGCTCTGCTGTTCTCTGCCATCTGATGTGCCTTCGGACGTGACCCGCGTGCAGCGCGGCACGTGCGGCTCCCTCCTGCTCCCCCACGCTGGCTGAGAGGAAGGAGCAGGCTGGGAACGAGCTCCTGGGTCCCACACAGTGTCCCTGCTGCTGCTGGCTCGGTCCTGGGCCTGGTGCAGGGACAGGCAATGCCCAGAGCCTGGCTCTGCTCTCCCTGCTCCCTGAGGCAGTGCAGGAACCAGCCTGGCTTATCCCTCCCAGATCAGCAGCAGGAATGCAGGAGAGGGAAGATGAGACTCACCCTCTGCTGGCAATCACTGACCACATCAGCATCAAGTGCTCTGATATCAGCAGAAGGAGGGAGTGTAGATTGTCTGGAAGTTGCATATGAGGCTCTTATTCCAGTCTGGCTTGGGCAGCCAGAGCTGGGGAGAGAAGGAGGTGTTTGTGTGCTGAGGATGTTCAGGTGAGGCAGGGTGATGGGATGAGGTGGGAGAAGAACAGAGAAGGCAGATGGGTGTATTTTTGATGAGAGAGGATTATTTACCTTCCAAACTGAGCTCCAGCACAGCAGCAGTGGAAACTTGTGAGCTCCATCAGGATGCTGATCCCTCCTCTGGTTCAGCTCCCATCTCCCTTGCTGTGCCACCAGCATGTGGCACTCCTGGGAGCTGGGAATGTCATCAGGCACTTTGCTCATGGGCAGTGGTTTCCACACCTTTCTCCTGCTTTCCCACACCTTTCTGGCTCTCCTGCTTCCCCACACCTGCTGGCTCCCCTCTCCTGGTGACACAAGGACACTGCTCCTTGTTTCTGTGGTGGCTCTGGGTCAGGCTGGCTCTGTGCTGAACAAACCCAGCTGTTCCTGTGCCAAACCAAAAACTGCTGATGCAAAATGAGGAGGGAAAGTAAGAGTTGCAAACATGTTCACAAATCACTTTGGATGGTGACCCAGGGCACTGTGCTCTTTGCACAGCTCTACCACCAGCCTCATTATCTGATGAAGCTGATTTATGCACTGAAATGCAGGTATTGGTAGAAACTTCAGAGTAAGCTCAGGGGGTTAAATGTCTTTTCTGAGCTTAGGTCATATCTTCACTTTAAATTTGTGGTTAAATTTGAGGGAAATGGTAGGCATTTCAGTGAAATTGATTTGCAGATGAAAGAAGGATAATCCATTTAAAAAAACCTTTCAAAAGCACAGTCCTTTCAAAAAACCTTTTTTACAGCTGTCTGTTCTTGAGTTCCTTTGTTTCAGATAAATAGAGATATTGTATGACTGTTTATTAAATAGAGAAATTAGAACAGTTTCACCAGATTAAAGGTTATTACTTACAAAATATTTTCCACTATAGAAGGAGAGAGAACAGGCACACACAGCATTGCTGTAGCTATAGTAACCAGCAACGATAACTCACTATAAATACAGTGTATGAGTTCCTCAACAGGCTCCTCTCCATTGATTTATTTTATTTTATGGGTTTGCGTGCATGCAAAGACGTGGAGGCAGCTGTAATAGGATTACCTGGCTGGCCCTGCCATTATGCTTGTGTGGCCATTGACCTGCTGGCTGGCAGCTGAGCAGCTCAGATTGATATTTGGGGCTGTGCAGCTGTTCATTGCAACTTTGCTGCTCTTCAAATGGAACATCCAGGTCCTTAAGGTTGAATTGCAAGCAGCACATCAGTGACCACTGCAGTATCTTGTGGTTAGGCAGGGGCAGCAGTTTGGGTGATTATATTGGTAATGCACCTGGAGGTGTACTTGGTTTTGTTTTGTTTTGTTTTGTGTCCTCTTCACACATTTTTGATTTTCATTCAAGGATAATGTCAAGTGGGTAATTCAAAATAGCTGGGGCTCTAAAGACATTTTTCAGAAGCATCCAGGGCATGAAGGAGCTGCCATTTGCTTTTTGATGGGACTTAGGCTTTCAGAAATACTTAAACAGTTCTACAAGAAAGGACATAGAAGTTACTTATAATCAGAACTGTGTCAGGTGGGTTTAGCAGTCTGGTGATGAATTTCAGAAGCTTCCCTTCACCCCTTCAGCTGCAAGGAGGCATAGTGAGCATTAGCAAGTGCCAAAAATTATCACCAGAAGGCATTTCAGGGTTGGCATGATGGGCTCTGGCCGTATCCTTGGGAACAAACAGCTCACAGACCCCACAGCCATATCTGACCTGAGGTGAGTCACTGCCAGGCTGCAGTGCCCTACTTCCTGCTGAGTCTTACCTTTCCTCACAAATAATCCCTGTGGGTTTTTTCTACAGCAAGATGCATCAATACAGTGGCTGAGCAGAGAATGGATCTGCTTCTTCCTTCTTTGGGGTGATATTTCCAGGTCAGGGAGGAGCTGTGCTGGCATGCAGAAGCTGGTTCTGGTGCTGCTAGAGAAAGTCAGGGAAAATCAGTGCTGTCCAACAGAGCAATGAATTGCTCACAGTGTCTGTGAGAGCAGACAATCTATTAGAAACTATACCAAATACAGCTGCTTGAAGAGTTTATTCACGTTGAACAAATTTCAGCTGAGCCAATTCACTCGTCCTGGTTATAAATAACATGTGTTTCAGGCAGTCTCCTCATGTGCATATCTGGAGCCCTGGGTAGGAAACCAAGGTCTTTTTCAGCTCTCTCCAGACTGCATTCCCCACAGACTTGTAAAATGTCTCATAATCAGCAGCATTGTACTTTGTAGAAGGCAGGAGGGATGAGGCATTTTTTCCAAGCTGGTAATTTCAAATTGTCTGCTGTTACATCATATGTATATACACAGAGTTTTAATGGCAAAAAATGCCTTGTCATGGTAATGAACTCCCTTTCTCTCTACAGGTTTCATCTGGGGAGAAATCAAGGAAATGTGGGATGGTGGATTCAATGAGTATGTACATGACTGGTGGAATCTGATGGATTTTGCAATGAACTCCCTCTATCTTGCAACTATCTCCCTTAAAATTGTTGCCTATGTCAAGGTACAGTAACTTGGGAGAGGGAATTTGTAATGTGCTGGTGAGAGCTGTAGTACACAGGGTACAAACTGTTCAAATCAAAATCACAAAGCAAAGAAAATAGCAGCTTTTCAAGCAGTCCAGTTTTGAAAATTCACCTGGAAAACTGTTTTGTTTGGAGAATGAACATCCTGCTCATTCCGACTCTTTGATTAAAAGTTAAATAGATTGTTTGGGCACTGGGGAGAAATTTCTCCATTTTCTGTGCCTTTTGTTGCCAAAGTGCTTTGTTTTCTGTGCTGGCACTGGACATCCTTCAACAATGCATAGTGAAAACATAGCTTTTAAATTAAATGGTAAAGGGAAAACAATGAAGAACAGGGTTACCTGAAAGCTTCTAGAGCCAAGCTTTGTAATTTGTATGATCCTACAGATCTGGAGATTAGTGATCAGAAGTTTGTGACAGGTATACTGAGAAGAGCAAGACTGTTACTAGGAGGCTTCTAGCTGATAATCTGATATAAAGGGGTGAACTCACTCTTAAATATGTAACCTATGGGCAGGGAAATGACAAAAGAGCAAGCTGGGGCTTTAACACCCTGTAGGTTCTTCCCTGTCATGTTCCATTTGTGGTGAGAGCCCACATCAGAGCTCATCCTCAAAAGCACCTTCCACATTTATAAACTTCTGATGCTCCAAATTAGCATATGCACAGGGTTTGAAGCCAGGGGATAGCCTGAAGCACTTTCCCTCTGTCTCCCTTTTTCAAAGACAAGACAAAAAAGTAAAATTCCTTATGCAACAGCTCTCTTTGGCTTCAGCTGGAGCTTCGTGCTTGGCCTACTTCTTCCCTTGGTGTGAATCAGCAGCAGCTTCACTGCAGTCAGTGAAATTACTCAGGTGTAAATCAAGCAACTGGGATCTGCTCCTTGGCTACTCCTGCTCTTCCCAGTTTTGCAAGGTCTCTACCTCTGGCAGCCCAGCTTCCAATAACCAGGACAAGCCCTTCCCCAGAGCAACCTTGTTGAGTCCTGCCCAGCAGGCAGAGGGGGAAAGAGGAGAAAATTTCACCCAGCCCATTGACTCCAGAATGCAAACAGCCCTGCTATGGGGCCTTTGTTAAATCCTGAAGGCTGCAGTCGTGGTGAGTCAGATTTTCAAAGGGAAAAGCTTTTAAGCTGGTTGCTGCTCCCTGAAGAGGCAGCTCTGTAACAGCATCAAAGCAGGAACAGATTATGTCTTTTATTCTCCCAACATTCAGAACCAGGGAGGAAATTACAGACTTGAAAGGTTGGTCTTTAAACCGCAAGCAATA
>VZRH01000080.1:296595-334534 GCA_013397555.1 Urocynchramus pylzowi | reverse complement strand
TGGATATCCACAAAAAGTTCACCTTTCTGCCTGTTTGTAGGCATTTTAAGACCCCTCTTCAAATCAAGTTAACAGGCTCAGGCCATGATGTTCATGTAACAAAGAACAGTTTGGAAATGTCAGAAGCAATCCAAGGTCAGGCTGAAATGCCTTTGTATCATGTCTCATCTCCTTCATACAAAGGGATGGTTTGAAATATCAACCTGCTTTTTGCTGAGCCCTTGAAAAAGTTGGGAGCTTGTGTATTGGAACTTCAGATTTAAATAGAAAGTCTCTGCAATCTAGTCTTGTCAGTGTGATATTGGTACCATTTCCTTTTCAAAGGTACCAGGATTATTTTAGGAGCCCTAAACACGCTGGTTATGGTTTTAGCTGTGTTATCCTGAGTGCAGTTCTGCCTTTTTATGCATGCTAAATGAGTGGAGACAAATGTTAAAAGGACAATTATTCCTTGATGTTAAATGTCTTTGACTCCATTCTCTGTGCCACTGTCGTTAAGCCAGAGCAGTTACATTTTACATTTCACAGAACCACAGCAGTTACATTTTACAGAACCAATCTTTTGTGTTACCTGCTCGCATCTGGCTGCACTTTGCTCAGAAAATGCTTCTGCTTTTACAGCTACATTACAAACCCAGTTAATGTTGTAATTGATGCACTCAACTGTACCCAGTGTTTCAGCTGTAATTAAGACCTCTGCTTTAGCAACTCTCCTAAAATTGCCATGACAAATTAACTAATAAGAAAATTAATACGAAAAAAGCCTTTTGGTTCTGGGCTGCCTGCTCTTTTTTTTGAGATTACATGGTAAGGAAAGAATCCAATAGTTCACTGCTTTTCTTCTTCCCTTCCGTCTCCCTCCCTCCCATTGTTCCTGGAGTGTGCAGTGTTTATAATGTGCAGTCATATTTAGGAGGTAGAAGAACAAAAGTAATTGCAAATTTACATCTGGAACCTGTTAAAATCTGAACCCCTTTAAATGTTGAAAGAGAAGGAGGTTGTGTACGAACCCATGGACATAAGGAACCCACAGACTGTGAATGCAAAAGTAAAACATATTTTTTAAAATCCTAATTTTTCAGTTTAGACTAAGAACAGCCAACATACCCAAAGCCTCTGAAGAAAACCTGGTCCCACATCTCTCACCATCATGGGGTCATAATGTAGTAGGCAGGATTCATAAAAAAGCATAATTAAACCTTTATCTCTGCCCTCATCAAGTCAGCTTCAGTCCTATATCCTGACTGTGAGTCTGACAGCAGCTGGGGTGTGAGGGGTTACAAGTCCTTTTTGTGCCACAGTACCTGGTTAGGATTTACCTGTGAAGGGTTGGATCAGTGGGTGTGCATTGTATAAGGCGATCCCCAGAACAGGGAATCACGTGCTCTGACTCCATGATTTCAGAAGGCTGAACAATTGCTTTATTAAGTTATATTATATTACAACTATACTAATACTATACTGAATTACATACTAAAGAAAAACCCATGACCCCTTACAGACAGTCACGACACAGCTTTGACCTAATAGGTCAATCAATCCAAAGAACCATCACCAGTGGCCAATTAAGAAATCACTCTGGGTAAACAATCTCCATAACACATTCCACATGTGGCAAACAACAGGCACAGCAAGTGAGATAATTGTTTTCATTCCCTTCTCTCAGTTTTCTCACTGCCTTCCCCGGGAAAAATCCTGGGAGAGAGAATTACGTCTCTCTCTGTTCAGAGAATGTGAATACCACAGGTGTGACCTTTGGAGTTAGCTGGGTCATTACACTCCAACTCACTTTTATACCCTTGTTCTTGCTTCCTCCCAGTACAACGGCTCTCGCCCGAGGGAGGAGTGGGAGATGTGGCACCCGACCCTGATTGCAGAAGCCCTCTTTGCAATATCCAACATCCTGAGTTCCCTGCGCCTCATCTCCCTGTTTACAGCCAACTCACACCTGGGGCCCCTGCAGATCTCTCTGGGACGCATGCTGCTAGACATCCTCAAATTCCTTTTTATCTACTGCCTGGTGCTTCTGGCTTTTGCCAACGGACTGAACCAGCTTTATTTTTATTATGAGACCAGTGCCTCGGAGGAACCCAACAACTGCAAGGGGATCCGATGTGAGAAACAGAACAATGCCTTCTCCACGTAAGACATCCTTTCTTTCTGCTTCCCCTGTCCCCTGCCTCCCCTGCTTTTGCCTGCTGCCTGTCACTGCACCGACAGAGCCTTTATTTATTCATTAGCAAATGCCAGGTGGGGTGGTTGGCTCTGCAGGAAAGGTGGGAGTTAAGTGGGGCAGACATTGTGCTGAGCTCTGCTGTCACAAAGACTCACTTAGGTCTGGCACTGGCAGACCTTTTAGTTCTGGACCAAGGAGTTTCCCTACATGATCTTGCAACTTCAATCTTATTATGTCTATGCACAGTTTCAGTAGATTTGAGAAAGGAAGTGTCCTTTTGCCACAGTAGTTGTTTTGCCTAATTACTGAAAAAAGATGGGGAAGCTGAATGAAGTGAAGAAAATAAGGGATAAACCTGTTAAAAACAGGCATTTATAACGTTATGGATACATGATGCTGCAGGTTTCTCTGATTTCCTTGCAGACTAAAATCCCAGCAGAACCTTTTTTTTTTTTTTTTTGCTGGGAATGCTGGTACTTTACTGAGATGCTGGCATGGAAATTGCTGTGAGGACAGCTGGCGGAGCTGAAAGAGAGAGCACATGCTGAAAAATGACATGAATTGTCTTGCTGATGTATTTGTTTTAATTACTAATAGTAGAAATAATTATAATAATCAGCCCCCACCCGATTGTTCTTGCTGCTTGCACAGTACTTAACTCACAATGGCAGGAGAAATAAATAAAGCACGGTCTAGAAAAAGGCCCACGCCCTGCAAACAAGCAAAACCAAACTGTTGTCCACCACTTTATGCTAAATTAAATAAAACTTGTCATGATGCCCAATAATTCTCCTCCCTCTGTCAGCTGAAGGCTCGAGGTTAAGAAAGGATTTGGGACGTATTTGCATCGTTATCAAAAGCAGATGATGGCTGGGGCCACATGACTTGGTTGGGAGAGGAAAGGTTCCAGCATTGTCCTCTGGGCTCTCTCCTAAAAGAAATGTGGAATTTTCATGGGATAGAGCCCATCCTTCCAAGAGCAGCATGACCTGGAAGACCAGACATGTGTCATTTCCCACTGCAGAGCAGGAACACCGCAGGCTTGATTAATTTTCTCATCAAACCCATCTCTGTCTGAGGGAAGTGAATGGACCTGCACTGTGCTAATGAGAAACAGAATTAAAGATTTCAAACCTTTTTCTGTTTCAGTTGCCTCACATGCCCCAGAAATGTGTCGTGCTGCCCTGGCAAAGGAATTAAATAACAAATTTATTCCCTGATCTGTGTCCATATTGGTGCAGCAGCCAGAGGGAGGAAAGTTTGGCAAGCCCAGTGTGTGTTAAGGGGTAAATTCTACTTCAGGAAGGGTCAAGCCTACAAAATCCACTACCAAACCCTGCCTTTCTCTGGAGCTGTGGTGAACAGATGTGTTCAGTTCTGCATTCTGGTTTGGGCCTGCCACCACTGCACACTGGTTTTTTTACAGATTTCATTGTGTCAGGTAAGTGGAGGAAGGAACAGCAGGATTTGAGTGAAGAAGGAGAACATTGGGCCAGCAGGAAAAAAAACCAAAGCAACCAACATCCTGAAGTCTGTAAGCAGGTGTAATGTCTTGGGAGCTAAAAATTATACAAGAAGCACTTAGCAGAAAGTGTGTCGATCAGCTTAAATACAAACCACAATTTCTGCCCCCCTAATATTCATTTACACCCCCTGCCAAGGAAATGCAGCACAGAAAGGAAATTGAGGGGGCTCAGCCTTTGTGGCAGAGGTTTGTGTAAAACAAAATCACAGTGGGAGGAGATCCATTAGGAGTGAGGTCTCCTGGCAGGGGACAGAACACTCTGCAGGTACTTTTTGTTTGAGGCTCGCTTAAGAAATTTATTTAACGTGTTCTTAAAAGTTTAAATGGTCTTTATTAACACCCCCAGCACAAGCTGACATTTGGCTGGGGAGCAATGCACAGCATGGGGCAGTGGCTGGGAAGGAGCAGCTGCAGGTCCAAATATTGGACTGGGGGGAAGCGAAGGAGGCTGGAGCCAGTCCAGCCAGGGCTGGGGACCCTGACTTTGCTCATGGCTCATTCCTTATGAAGGAATAAATCTGCAAAGCTTTGAATCAGTGCACTTTGGTTCCCACCAGCATTCCTGGGCTCACAGAATGAGCTTTAATTCTGCAAGGGGAGCAAAGAGGACGCCCCTTGTGTGTGTGCAGCTTGTGTCAAGTGTGACACCTATTTACTGGCACATTATTTCCTATTACTCTCAAAGGGTGGGTTTAACATTTTCTTGGCAAGGAAATTTTCTGCATTGCACACACAGATCATGGAAAAGTAATATTCCTTTGTGACAGCAGCGAGGGGAAGTAATGAATAATTTAAGGTTTTTTGCTTTGGCCTTACCATCCCTCAGAAAGCAAAATGCCTGCTGCTTAGGCAGTTGATTGGAAAATATGTTTCTAGCTGTGATGCTGGCAACTGAAGGAGGGAGAGGAGAATGAGGAAGAGGAGGAAGGGGTGGAGAAAGTCACACCTCCCTGCCTGCTGTGTCCTTCTCTCTGGAGGGTCACGCTGCCATTCCCCTGGGCACAGGTTCCTGTGGCAGAGGGGGCACTTGCTCTCTCTAAGCCATCATGGAGAGTGGTGGAGCTTTGAGAATTCTTCTGTTTGATTAGGATTCAAAATTCACTCAGCAGGACATGAGAGTCTCTCAATCACAATTTCCAAAATTCTATTTCTTTAAAGCTGCTTCTTCAAAGTAGTGTGAGCCCCCCCTGAAACATGGACTGTGAAAAGAGGCTGTGGACTTGTCCTGTCATTAAAGACTAAGAACACAGCACCTGAGCCTCACTGCTCTGCAGAGCTGCAGGAACCACTTGGTGTCTTTATCAAGGGCACTACATGCCCACCTGTGAATGTTTGCTTTAGTCTGGGCCCAGATTACACACCGGGGTAATATTGTGCATCCAGAACTATGCACTGATCACTTGTAGAACTGATTTCAGTTTAATGATTAGCACCCCTGTCTCTCTTGTACCTACAGCCCAAGTAGTATTTCTACTGTTAATAGTAAAAATATTATAAATATTTTAAACCATATAAATTATATTTTTAAACTCCACCACTTCTAGTAAAGAAATGCTTGGCATTCTTTGGTTAATAACTCGGTTATTTAATAAGCCTAACAAACAGCCTGAGCTTTGGGAGAAAGGTTTTTTGCTTTAAAGTATCTTTATGATTTTGGCCAGTGAAAAACATAAGCTACATCCACAAATTATAAACTAAATCCTCATATGAGGCATGGGGATACATGTGAACAAATGCCTGGAGATGATGGGAGAACAGATTCCTGGTATGTCAAGTAAAGCATCTGAATTATTCATATTGATGTGTCTAGTAGTTGCATTTGAAAACATCTGCTGACCTCAGGCCGAAATGGAAACTCTTAAACAGGCATATAGATGTCATTTTTGGATGATATAAATGCCATATTTTGGAAAGCCAAAACAAAGATGCCCAAATAGAGCAATTACTTAGATTGCTGATTACGCATCTGACGTGACTGGGAAAGGTCACTTGAAGCAGAGAGACCTGGGATGATCTCATCAGCTCACTGGGGTCGGGTCTAGTTCATCTATGGAAAGAAGCCTTCAAAAGAAGAGAAACTCTTGAGCTGAATTAATGTGATGACTCTCTTTCATCTGAATCATTACTGAGCAGTGGTTGCAGGGTTTTGCCAGGGACTCTGCCCGTGGTGGGTGGGAGCTGCTGCTCCAACCACTCAGAGCCACCAGCATTTTGGGCAGGTGTGCTGCAAACAGAACAGCATTTTGGGCAGGTGCATTGTAAACAGAACAGCATTTTGGACAGGTGCACTGAAAACAGAGCCACCAGCATTTTGGGCAGGTGCATTGTAAACAGAACAGCATTTTGGACAGGTGCACTGAAAACAGAGCCACCAGCATTTTGGGCAGGTGCACTGCAAACAGAGCAGCATTTTGGGCAGGTGCACTGCAAACAGAGCAGCATTTTGGGCAGGTGCACTGCAAACAGAACAGCATTTTGGGCAGGTGCATTGTAAACAGAACAGCATTTTGGGCAGGTGCACTGCAAACAGAGCCACTAGCATTTTGGACAGGTGCACTGCAAACAGAGCAGCATTTTGGGCAGGTGCACTGCAAACAGAGCAGCATTTTGGGCAGGTGCACTGCAAACAGAACAGCATTTTGGGCAGGTGCATTGTAAACAGAACAGCATTTTGGGCAGGTGCACTGCAAACAGAGCCACCAGCATTTTGGACAGGTGCACTGCAAACAGAGCAGCATTTTGGGCAGGTGCATTGTAAACAGAACAGCATTTTGGGCAGGTGCACTGAAAACAGAGCAGCATTTTGGGCAGGTGCACTGAAAACAGAGCAGCATTTTGGGCAGGTGCACTGCAAACAGAGCAGCATTTGGGCAGGTGCACTGCAAACAGAGCAGTGTTTTGGCCATGTGTATTGCAAACAGAGCACTGCAAATTAGAGCACAAGGTGCAAGTGCTGTGATTTCTGCCGTCTCCCACCTCATGGTGCCTTGTTGTTGTGCACTGTTAACTGCTGCAGTCACACTGTACTTGGGGATGGGTTCCCTGAGCATTAATCCTGCAGACATGTTAATGATGCAGGCACTGATTAAACAGGAGAGTTTATAGATAGCAGCAGCATCGCAGCATGGCAATTTTAATTAAATTGAATATATTGTGGCTGTTCTTTGCAAGCGTACAGAGTGGGAAAGGGAGCCTTGGGTTCCTTGGGGAAGTTGTGCTCACTGCATCTCACAAGGATGTGGACTGGGCTCTTGAACAGACAGCAAATGCTGTTGATGGGACAGCTCTCACATGCATTGGCTGGTGGGTCACTGTGGCTGAGCACAGGTTGTCCCCAGGGAGGGATAAAAGGCTGTGCTGAGTGGCTGCTCTGCGGTGTTTCCCCATATCTGTGTGGGAGAAGACTATTTTCCACCCCCCAGCATCAGGTAGCCAACTAAAAATCTGTTTTCTTTGCAGACTTTTCGAGACCCTCCAGTCACTCTTCTGGTCTGTGTTTGGGCTGCTGAATCTCTACGTCACCAACGTGAAAGCCAGACACGAGTTCACAGAATTTGTTGGGGCCACGATGTTTGGGACCTACAACGTCATCTCCCTCGTCGTGCTGCTGAACATGCTCATAGCCATGATGAACAACTCCTACCAGCTCATTGCTGTGAGTTACCCCTTCTCTTTTTGCTGGTATTTCTCCCCCTGTGCCTCATTTGTCTGACTTGCAGCAAATGTGTCCCTTCTGGGCTGCTGGAGACTGCTGCCCCCAGGTTCTGCCAGCAGGTAGTTGGGATTTCTGCTCACCAGCCTGAATCATGCCTGTGGAGGAGGTTTTGCTCTGTTTGTAAAGCTTCTTAGCTGGAAAAGGCTCATGGGCTGTGATCTGCCCCTGTCTCCTCCTGTGGAGTAACCTTGCTGACCACCTTGGGTGTGTAAAGGGAAACCTTCCCACTGCTTCTTGATGTTTGGTTATAACTTGGGGGGTGGGTGTTGTGGTATTTTTTTTCATCCTATTTCTGTTTCCTCATGTGAAACCACGTGTGTCAGGAGCCCAGTCCTGCAATTTCTTTTTCCACAGTCTTCCCACTTGAAATTAGATCATGTCCATCTGTAATACCAGAGTCTCCTGGCTGTATAACCATCTGAGATTCCTGAGTAATCCCAGTGCAGGATGGATCTAAGCTGAGGCAGCTCCGAGCTGTAGAGCCCTTATCAAACTGAACTTTCATTTGAATGTTCAAAACTGTTTTCTCCACTGTAATCTCATTCTGTGTACCCAAAAGCCAATCTGTACCTTGATGATTAAATTTGTCAACAGACTGAAAGCTACAGCAGCGTGGCTCTGCATTTCAAGGCTCTTAAGGTCAGGAACAGTATGGAAGGAGGAAAAATCTTGTGTGCACAGTACTTCATGTAAACCAGTGGGCACTTACTCTCCAGCTCTGACCACTAACATGATTTGGAGGTTTGGAGACAGTGAGGTGCTGAACTGCTGCATCATCTGAGAGCAAAACAGGAGTGGGGGGAGCTGCTTGTGTCCCTGGCTGGTCACTCAGTACAGATAGAGTAGAGGCTTCCTCCTCTGCTTTGGGTGACTCTTGTTTTATTCTAGTAGATAAACCAGAGCGAAAAGAGAACCAGAAGCAGTTCTCCTACTATTTCCATTTCCAAATTCCTGGACAAGTCTCTGGGGAAATGTGTGGGTGAGCTTCTTTCCTGGCTAAAGCACAGAGAGGAGTATTGAGTTGTTTTCTTGAACAGGTTCCACAATTGTTGTTGATTATCTGCTGATTCAAGTGGCTCCTAAATTCACTTGGTCAAACTGGGCACAGACCCTTCAAATTGCTGATTCTTTTGGACATCTGATCTCTATCATGGTAAAAAGTAAGAGAAAAACTGGACCACTGACCTTCCAGATAAGCAGAAAAGCAGTTTATCACAAAGGCATTTATCAGTCTGTTTTAATGCTTCAAGTGCTTTCTCTTTGTTCACTGCTACTCCTCACATTCCAGGGAGACTGCAATGAGGGACAGAAAACAAAGATTCCCTCCTTGGCCATTTTCTCCAATTCCCTTTCCTTTATTGTCATCGAACAGGCTTGTCACTAAGACAAAGCCCAAGCCTAAGACTGGCACAAGAATAGCAGTATTTGCTATTCACTGGGCCACAAACCACTCATCATTCTTTCCCCTGAATAATTCCAGTGATGCAATGACACATTACACACAATCCCACATGAATTAGAGGGACCCATCATAACAATTAACTGAAGAGAAGGGTCCAGAGAGGGCTGTTGTGTTAATGGTTTTGTGTCTGGAGCAGCTGGCAGGGGGAACTGGCCCCATCAGAAAGTCTGCCCTTGACAGACCCGGGGCTAGAGGACTGAACTCTCCAGATAACTGAGGCAAAGCATGGAGTTCAGCAAGCAGCATGAGCCCCTGCTCTGGAAAATGACACTGGGAATGCTACAGGAGCCTTCCTTGTCACTGAAACTGTCTGGCTGCAGTTGATACCGAGGGCAGTGACATTTCCTGGGAAGGCAGGAGGCAGGCACTTCCCATCTCTGCCATGCAGTGCATGCAGCTTGGGTCTGCAAGCTGCATTTCTGCATGCTTTCTCTCAGGACAAATTTCCTTCATGTGTCTTCTCAGGGCAAACATCAATTAATCTCTCCCCCTGAAGAAAACAAGTCATTAATAAACGTTGAGCTTTACAAATGTGGGGCATTAATTAACCTCCTGTAATCAGGTTCACCCCCTGCAGGCTGGGTGCTAGACTGGGCATTTTTTCTTCCTGGTATTTATATTGCAGTGGATACACATGGAAGGACAGCATTCCAGGGGGAAAGGAAGGGAAAGGAGTCCTTGGGGTGGGGTGGAGGTCTTCTGCATCAGCAGGAAATCCTGTGCCACCAGCATCACTGCAGAGCAATAAAACAGACATGGGGGATGAGATGAGAGTGCATTTCTGCCTGCTGACTCCCCTGCAGTGGAGTGCTGAGGACATCTTCATTAATCCCCTTTGTTAATGAGCCCCAGGCACTGCTGCAATGCAAACAGCTTTCTCCCCTTCTCTCCTGCAGGGACAAATACACTTAATGCGTTTGTAGCAGTTATTCTTCTGGTCAGCTATTCTTCTATACTCAAACATGAGTGAGGATTGAACCTTCTGCTGTGAGGTTTGAGAAAGGAGAATCTGAGCTGCTCTTCCTTGGCCCTTCCTTGTGTCTCCCCAGTCTGGGGATTAGGGCTTGGTGCTTAATAAGGCACTGCAAGCACACAGCATGAAAGCACTGGTGTCTGTGGGAGGCAGAGCAAGGCAAGCAAAGAGTAAAACCTCTGCTTCAAGTGGTTCTTGACTCAGAGAAGGAAGAACTTTTCTGCCATAATTTTGTTGTTTTTTTCCTCAGCTGTTTCAGACTTCAATAAATACATACTTCCAGGAGTGCCCTGAAGCAGTCTCAATATCAATTATTTTCAGAGAGCCCATTTTTCTCTTTTGCCAAACCATAGTTTGGTTATGGCAGACACCATCTTTCACCAAGAAAGCAAACACAATCCAAATGCAATGCCCCAAATTTCCATACCTCCCGTGCTGTTTCAATATGGGAAGATCAGAATGTTTTATACAAGCAGCACAGGATGCAATGGGATGTTATGCACTGCCAGCTCCCTCATCTCAATACCTTCCAGACGTGACAGAAATACCATCAGGGGATGGGAAGAGGAATTTGTCACAATCACAAGAGGAAGGACAAGGGAATGATGTGAGAGTGGCCAGGTGGCTGCATCATTTGTAAGTGACAGAAAGTAACTGAGTGGGTGATGAGGGCACTTTGTGTGGTAGGCTGTTTCTCATCAAGTCATACAATCCTCCTGGCAGATGCTAATTTTTTTCAAAATAAGGGGGATAGTTGATGTTCCTGAGGGTGCAGGTGCGTTTTGGCCCTGGGGCTGCCTTCAGGTGCAGGTACACTGCAGGGATTTAAGGTGTATTTTCTGACAGCCTGTTTCTTGTGGCCACACCCGTGATATTCTGGGGAGTCAGGCAAGAATTAGTGACTGGAACTGCACCAAGAGTTCTGACTCTGCAGCAGCAGGAGCAATATCAGTGGAAGAACAGCAACCAAGGGCTGTGCAGGATGGAAACTGCGGGCTGTGAGCTGGTGTGCAGAGCTGCAGGTGAGTTAGGGTGATAAATGGTGCACAACAGCTCCGCACCCACTGGCACATTAAAGAGAGATGTGAGCCCTCACAGCCTTCAGATGTTCTAGGATAAAACTACAAAGATGCTTAATACCTCAGGGATTACTTACACCAAAGTGAGCCTGAGAAAAATTCTCTCTAACTCCCATGTGTGAAGGTGTTGCAGCCTCGAGTGTGTAATTCAGTGTCCGTGTGTGATGTTGGAATAATGACTTCAGCAGTGAGTATAAAGTTACAAAATTTTTCTGTGTATTGTATTTTGTATCCTCCTGTTGGTTGGTGTGTCTGCTATTTCAAGCTAGCTCATCTCAGACAGCTGTTCCTGCAAAAGGCTGCAGTCTTTAAAATAAAAAAAAAAGAAAAGTTTTAAGTGTGTCTCTCAGAGTAGTGTATGTCTAAATTGGAACTTAGTTGCCAGTGTTTGGGTTGGAGGAATCAGGGCATTGGGCACCAACCTCAGGATGCAGTTTTAGATGATGAAATTAAATGGAATGGATTAACACAAGTAGTTAAGGATGAGAATGAAGAAGAGAAATATTTTGCGTAGCAAAACAAAAGCTGTACACTAAACAGAGATGGCATGTGCAGCTAAAAAATAAATAAAACTTTGACTATAAGTATAGGGATATTAGATATGGAACTTTCTCAATTTTTGCAGGCTAGAAAGTTTAAAAATTAAGTCACAGAGAAACATAAAGATTTTTCAGTGCCCTATTACATTGTCTGCAAGATAACTTTGGATTTCCCCCAGGTGGCAGTTTCAAACTTTTCTTCTTCTGTAAAGCACTGATTCCTCCACTTTTCTGCACCAGCTGAACTCCCTCAGCACCATGGCAGTAATTGCTACCCAGTTTAATTCACAACACCAGCAGAAATTCTCTTCCCCACTGTGATTTGTGACCCTTAGGACTGTCAGAAAATGTTCCTCTGCTTCCACCACCTGCATAGTTATTACCTGGTGGTTTTGCTGAGGAGGAATTTTATGAATCAATAATCTTAGTTTGAAATACAACAGTTGGCAGATTTTGGGGTGGTGGGTGTTCCCCTGCAGAGGTAAGGCCAGCTCCTTAATCTGGACTCAGAACTAAGCTCTTTTAAAGCATCAGGAAATGTTCATATCACCAGGCCCATTTCAGTACCATTAATTTGAATTTCTTAGAAATTAAGCAGTCGGTTTTAAACTCTGTAATACAGCAGGAAATGAAATTATGCTCTTGTTGTGTTGCCAGTACAAGCTGGGATCAATATTTCTTCAAGCTTTTTATGGTGCAGTGAAACGAGGTTCTGGAAAGAGGATGAAATGGCTCTTCCTTGGTTTGCCAGCCGAGTGAAATACCCCTCTTTCTCCCTCAGTTTTGTGTCCCTCAGAGCCTCCTGCTGACCAACACACATTTGCTGGTCACTGCCTACATGCAGAAGTGTTTGAGGTGCAGGTGAGCCACTCACACCTTTGCTTTATTCTACAGCACAACTGTAATTACCCAGATCTCAATTACTGTGCTCCTCAAACTCATCTGTGGATCAGCAATAATTAATTGAAATGGGAAATTCTCCTGCACTTAGTCAGTGCCTTCAGTGACCCTTTGACAGGCAGACAGGACAAGGGGGAATGGCCTTGAGCTAAAGGAGGGTGGATTTAGATCAGACATAATAAGAAGGAATTCTTCCCTGTGAGGGTGGGCAGGCTCTGGCCAAGGGTGCCCAAAGGAGCTGTGGCTGCCCCTGGATCCCTGGAAGTGTCCAAGGCCAGGTTGGGCAGGGCTTGGAGCAGCCTGGGACAGTGGAAGGTGTCCCTATGGCAGAGGGCTGGAATAGAACGAGCTTCAAGGTCCCTCCCAACCCAACCCATTCCATGATTCCATTATTTCTGTTCCATTTCCCATGGAATGCAGTCCATGTGAAGAAAAACTGGACCTCCACTCCCTGTTCCTCCCGAGGAGCTGTAGCCCAGCTCTAGAGCTGTGGGATTGATTCCTAAGACTGAGTCCTCTCTCTGGACCTTGTGACTGGATGTGGGGGGACTCCCAGCAGATTTTTATTGGAAAGTGAAGGGAAATATTCAGCAGTGGTATGTTGGGATGCTCCCATACAGCCTGTGTGTATGAAATTAGCCCTGGAGCCTCGCTCCAGACTGGCAGGCAGCTTAATTGCTTTTTGTTAGCAAGCTAAAGGATTCATTTGAAGGTGTAGAACTGTTTGTCTTTTTGCTGGCTTTGGCCTAATTACATGTAACCCATGGACTTGAATCACATTGTTAATATTCATCTGGTGTTTGCAGAGCCTCTAAATAGAGGCACTCGATGTGCTCCAGCTTCACATGCTGCATCTTCTGTTCTTAGACCAGACAAAGCTCGTGCTCCATCCTAGGATCCAATCCTGCCTCTCTTGTGAGTACTGGCAGCAGAATCAGGAGGTTCAGCCTTTCTGTTGCTTTCAGTCTTTGAAGCCACAGGAGTTTATGTGTCGCTGGGAACCACCATGGCCAAACCATTTTGGGGCTTATTCAGGGCAGGAAAGTTACACTTAAGTAAAAAAAGATGAGCTTGCAATCTGTAGATGAGCCCTGGCTGATTTAAGATATTCCAGGGAGTTTGCTGGCATGCATTTTTGGAATTTTCAGGGCTGGGTTCTAGGGTTTTGTGGTGTGGTTAACACCCCAGTGCCCTGCCTGACAGGTCAATAACTCTCTGCCCATTACGTGTGAGCAGCACAGCAAGGTTTGCTCTTGCTACGTGATAGAAGTTGAAGTATCCAGATGGAACCACATAGGTTGCAGCCCCTGCATTATCCCATCTTTTATTTAGGCCTGACAAGCTCAATTAGCATTATCTTGTGCTTCTGCATCGAGGGGTCTCTTGTTAGAAATGCAGGAGAAAAGAGGAAAACTGAAAGATAAAGGAAGAATATTACTGAGGAAAAAGCAGTGAAGTACTAAAAGGGATTTATCTGGGAAGAGCTTTCCCCTGGTACTGAACAATGGAAACAGCTATATTACTGAGAATTCTCTGAAATACAACTTTTTAGATGTCAGTGCTTCACAGGTTTCCTTTTGCAGCATGCTGCAGTCTTGCAAATAAATTGATGCTGATCATACAGGTGAAAGAGGATACACACAACCACTCCTAATTAAATGGGGATATGATTTATAACCTGGATGCTTTAGCTCCTTGTCTTTTTCTGTTTGCTGGTCCTGTTCCCTGTAGCCACTCAGCTACAAGCCCTGCTTTTTTGGGGGGAGAAAACAGCCTTCTCTGCTGAGTCAGTGCTATCTGCACAGCTCAAGGTTCACTTACTGACTCAAGCAATCTCATGCATTTATAATCTGTCCCTTCCCTTCAGCTCAAGGATGTATTTAAATGGTCAGGACACAGGATTTTTAATTTTTGAGCAATTACTCAATTTTTGGCAGCTAAGCTCAGGCACTGCATTTAAGTGGCTGTGCAAGCAGGCTGCCTTCCAGAGGTGTTGGGCACTTGCTGCTCCCTCTGGTGCTGTGACCTTTACAGGCTCAGTAAAACACATAATCCAGCCCCACTCCTCTGCTGAGGAAAGGCAGTTTGTGGGCTGTCATAAAAGAGCAGAACACTGAAGCATTTGGTGCCTGAATACTTTCACAGAGTCGTGTTCCTGCGAGGAGCAGGGAGGGGACATGAGGAGCAACAGCCTTGCCTTTGGTTCTGAGGAGAGAAGGGAACTCTGAGGAGATTTGGGGAGGTGAAGCCTGGCACCTCCAGAACCCCCTGCAAGCCCCACAGGCTGTTCCAGCCCAGTTTCACAGTGTTCTGCTCCAGTCCTCAGCAGGACACCCTGACTCACAGGCTGGCTTTGGGCTCTGCCCGTGGTTTCTCCTTCCCCTTTGAAGTACACCTGCAGCAACTCAGCTGGGGAAGGCAAGGTCAGACCAAGTGCTTTGCACACTGAGTGCAAAGTGGGAAATTCTGCAGTGCTCCTTCCTTCCAGGGCAAGTTTGTGCCAGGGAATTGTCCTGGCTGTGTCCAGCAGAGAATCCAAGGTTCCCATCCAGCTGCAGTAGGCCTGGACTGACAGATTGAGCACCCTAAAGCCAGAAGAGAGAGCTGAGTTTTATTCCTAAGCTTTAGGAATGGTTGCTCAGAGTGGAACAGGCACTTTCTTGAGCCCAGCAGTATCTCCAAGTGTAATGCAGATATGATACCTTTAGCAATGAGAACTTTATGGACTCTTAGAGAGGCTTGGGTTGGAAAGGACCTTTGAAGATCAAATCCCAGCCTGACTGGCTATGCAGAAAAAAAATCAAAGACAATATTCTGGAAATAGGGCAAGTGAAAATGAGGCTACAGTTGTTTATTTTTTGCCTTAGCACTAACAGAGTCATCAGCACTCAAATACTTTGGGTTATCCATACCTGCTCAGCCCTCCAGTTCTCCAGGACATGTGTGAGTTACTTGTTTTTGACCTGGCTGGAGTTAACATTAGGAGCACAGATGCCCCTTATCTCTCTGACCTTCAGCATGAAAAGAGGCTCTTATCAGGCAGTGATGGAGGAGAGAGAATGGATGGCAGGAAGAACAAAGCCTTGGTCATATCTTCCTGCTGAGGCTTTTAGAGAGCTGTTTCTCTGCATGACCTTCCCACTGCTCCAATTTATTTGACTATTAAAATAAAAACCGAGCTTAACTGGAATATGACTGCAGAAACAAAAAGGTGTCAATTCCCATAATTTAACTGCAATAAAACCAGCACAATCCCCAGTTCTCTGTGTTTTCTGCAATATAATATTCCCTGGCCTTCTCATTAGCTATCGTTGCTTCCATCCAAGATGCTGCTGGGAGATGAAAAGTATTTGATATATATCTATATATGTATATATAACCTAAATTCATTGTGGAATGCAGCGCTTTGCAACCATAATAAAAATTTTAATTATGAGTATCTTCTGCACATGGAAGTTATAAATAGCAGAGATGCTAAAACATGCATTTTCCAAGTACAAACTGATTCCCTGGGGCTGGGAGAAGCAGCCAAGCTTCTGGGCAGGGATGGCCAGGGCTACAGCTCCTGTGACAGGTCTGCTGGGCTGTCACCCAGGAGGGAATGTCCCTGCTCTCTGCCCTGCCTGGTGTGTTCAGAAGCCACTTGTGGTTTTCTTTTCCATTGCAACCGACCCCATTTCCATAATTCCTGAGCCTCTTTGGCTGTGCTCCAAAGATGGAGTCCTTTATCCAACTTAGAACAAAATGCAGGTTCTGTGCTGTGTCTTGTTGACATTGCACTGGCCATTCCCAAGTGGGAGGCCTTGGACACTGCAAAATTAAGGAAATTTTTCCTAACTTCCTCCATTACAATGTGTTCTTTCACAGGCTCTGCCATGTGGGATCTTCCCCCAGCTTTCAGGTTCTGAAGGTTCACAGTCCCAGTGATGGCCTATCTGCTATATAAAACTTTGGATTTGAGGGTTTTTTTTCTCCCTTGTGTTCTGTTTGCTTTCCTCACCTAAGAGCCTTGCTGCCTTTTGCCAGACAAGGGTAGCTCTTGCCTGAAGTCAGTTACCTGGTCCAAAAATTCACTTTCCTTGTTTCCTGGTGCTAGTATTTATTTATGAGTATTTCCTCACGACCTGCCTATCCTCCTTGTCTGTGCTGGAGCCAAAATCCCCCTGTGTCCCCCTTGGAGCTGCATCCTGGGGAGCTGCTCTCCCTTTCTCCCACGTGCCCTGCCTGCTGCTGCAGGGGCTGCTCCAGGTGTGTTTTCCCTGATTTTCCTCTGCCAAGGGCTGGCTGGCCCAGGGCACTGCCCCAGCTCCTCCTCAGAGCCACTGCAGCTGCTGCCCAGGACTTGTGCTCCTCAGTACTTTCATCTCTTCTCTGGCTGTCTCATCCCCTAACTGTTCTAATTGCTTTTCCTAATGCTAGGTTGTCCTCCTTTAGTAATTTTTCTTGTATTATTTTGGAGATTGATCCTATTAAGTTCTTACCCCTCAGTATGTCATCCTCAGCTTTGAAAGCAAAGTCATTTGTTGCCAGCTGCAGCTGAATTACCTATGCATTAATTGACTTTGTAGCTTCCTGATTTTCTCACAGACTTTTTCTTTCTATGACATCCTTTCTTTTGAAAAATGTTAAGCACCATTTACGTCAAATAGCCTGCTTGGAATTTTGCTGCTTGCTTCTCTGAGCTTGTCACCAAACCCCCGAGCTCTGCTGATGTTATTTCCAGTTTGCCTGACACATATTACAAAATTAACAGCTTTGAAACAGCACAAGAGTTGCCTGTGTGGAGTTCTGTAAAGATTAAATTTCTCCTGACCCTCTTTCTGCAGTGCTTTCTGTTCAGGACTCACAAGGGCATCTTTCTTGTGCTAGCCTGCTTGAAAACCAGCCCTGATATATTTTCTGTGCAGTTTCCTGCTCTGGGTTTAGCACAGAGCAATGAAGAGGCACGTGGAGAGAGAAATATATTGACTAGAGTCTAATGACCTCTTAGGCTTTGCAGCACTGCTAATTACACAACAAAAAAAGGCACCTTTGAAGTTCCTGTGCCTCTCGGGCAACCAGCCTCCCTTACTCAGTAGCCTGCAAGGTAAATGTTACATCTCCTCCTTCCTTCCTAGAGGAAAGTACAGCTTGGGCACATCCTAATCCTGTGGGGCTGCTGGTGGCTCTTCCTGGCGTGGGACAGCAGCAGAGAGCTTCTCCTGGAGCAGAAATCACTCCAGCTCCTGCCAGCACTCCTGGCACAGCTAGAAAGCTTCCTCTCCCTCCTTCAGAGGCACTCAGCCACAGCCAGACAGCCTGGTCCCCAGGGCATTGTCAGAGCCATCTATATCTGCATCTGACAGGCAGCAGCCTGATTTCCAGCTTAGCCCACTGCCTGTTGTGTAATAAAACACAAGAAAGGCACACACAGCCCTTTTCATGCCAGCCAGAGTGATGCTGGAGATCTTTATAGGTTATTCCTTCCAAGTGGGTGTGGGGAGGATTTGCATCCCAGGAACTCCCAGAGGAAGGGGCAGGAGCCCTTGGGCACCTCTGCGTGGCACAGAGGAGCTGAAGCAACTGATCATCCTGGGATTGTTTGACAGTGGAAAAGTTTGAGGATCTCAGCATGCCTGGCTGCTGAGCATCACCATAACCCCAGCATTAGATTTCATAGAATCATGGAATGATTTGGGTTGGAAGGGACCTTCAAGATCATCTTATTCCACCCCCTGCCATGGGCAGGGACTCCTTCCCCTGTCCCAGGGTGCTCCAAGCCCTGTCCAGCCTGGCCTTGGACATTTGCAGGGATCCAGGGGCAGCTGCAGCCTCTCTGTGCAGGGCCTGCCCACCCTTACAATAAAGGAATTTGTCCTAATATCTAGCCCTGCCCCTGGGAGCTGAGGGTTTGAACCACAGCTCTGCCCCAGCCTGATGCAGAGCAAACCTCAGAGTGCAGGGACACCTGCAAAATCCATAGGATGGCCAGAATCCATCTCAGCCCTGAGCCAACCAAAACTCGAGGCTATCCCAGGGCTTCCAGGGGTGTTAAGAACTTAAGAGCCAGGAGATGGGACTCCTGTGCCTTGATTTGCCACAGGCCTTCCATGGGATGTGCTTCAGCTCCTGGGTGCTAAGAGTAATTCACAGTGATTCCCTGCACCAGCTTCCCAGGCACAAGGGAGCTGGAATAACTCATGGAGAGCTTAAGGAACCTGGGGCCTGTGGCAGAAGTATCCACCTCATGCAGAAAGCTGACAGCATCTTCCCAGACAGCTGGGTCAGGACTCACTGCTGTCATTGGCAAAGTATGATCCAGCCTGTATGGCCCAAGGAGGAGAGGTGATGGAAATCTTTATAGAAAACATCTCAGAAACTGTAAACAACACATTTTCTACACAGAGATAAGGACAGAGATTAATGTCTGAATTACCCTGGATAATTAGTGTAGCAGGTAATAATCTAAAATCTGGCACATCTGTAAATACATCACTTTGACTGAATTAGAAAATATTTGTAACTGCTACAGTGAAATGGCTTCAGCCATCCCACAGGGAAATCTTTGTGGGAGATTAATTCTCACTTCAAATGGCAGAGATTTGCAAGAGGATTATGTGGCCAGGATGACACATTCACATTGTGATAGGAAGTGAGACAGGTTTTTTTTCCTCACAGCAGAGCTGAGTGCTGGTTTCTTTGAGTTCATGTATTCTTTGAGCTTGAGGGTTCGGCCCTCTTAAGTGTGGAGTGTTTGATAGCTGAAACGCTGAGCAGTGCTTGAAAGAAAATGGTGACAAGAACAAGGGCAAGAGAGACAGAAGCTCTCAAAGAGAGGACAGTGAAATCCCAACTTAGATTAAAATTCCTAAAGCAACAAGGTCATGCTGGCAAAGCTAGTGAATGCGGGGTTTTAGCTTATTATAAATGTTACCAAAGAGTTGTCATCTAAGAACACTGCATGAGACAGCACAGGTCTGGGAGGATCCTGTGCTCACTGCTCAGACTCAGGCAGCTCCCAGAAATGTGTTTCTTGCCCAGGGGCAAAAAAGCAGTCACTGGGGAAACACCCCAAACCAGGAGCACACCTGGCGGGGCCACATTCCCAGCCAGTGCAAGGACTGATGTCCTGGCTGTAAGTCCCAGGTGCTCCAGCTTTGAACTGGGTACAGAACAGATACTGAAGTGGTTTTTTGGTACTCAGCACAGGGAGGAGAGTTCAGGGAGCTGTAGCTTTGTGTGAAGATTTTATTGCTTACAGCACTAAGGAGAGCTCTAACTGAGAAAATGGTGGTTTCCTGGCACACAAAGACATTGTCAGTAAAATTGAAGTGTCTCTTTGCTGTATATTTCCAACACAAAACTGCTGCCAGGAGCTCTCATCTGATTTGCTCAGGTTCACAAAACATCAAGGTGAATAATTGAGACAGGCTGCGTTTGCAAACTCTGGGGAATTTGCAGCAGTAGAACAGAGAAGGGGAGAAAAGACACTTGGAGCTTTTTACAGAGGGTCTGGTCTGTCTTTTCAGAGAGGTTATAGTGCACTTGTTGACTGAGACAGCACAAGAAGAAATACACGTGGGGTGAACCCAGCATCCCCCAGCCTCACCCACAGACACACCCAGACCAGCAGGGATTTGTTCAGACCAGCCTCAAAACTTCCTAAGGGAAAAGCCTTGCTCAGCTACACAGCACTCAGCCCTGGGAAAGCCTGGGTAGTCACAGAATCCAGAATGGTTTGGGTTGAGATCACCTTTTCCAACCCCCTGCCATGGGCAGGGTCACCTTCCATTAGACCAGGCTGCTCCAAGCCCTGCCCAGGCTGGCCTGAGACGCTTCCAAGGATGAAGTGTCCCATCCAGCTGTTTTAAAAATGAAAGAACAAAAAGTAAAAAACCCTCCATTTTGTGCAGAAAAGCTTTTTAAGCCTTTTCCTTCCTTTCCCAGAAACAAATTTGCAATCCCCAATGTAGAGATTTGCCTTACCTTCCTCTTCAAACAGCATCCAACATCCACTGCCAAACTGCAGGACGGGCCCTTTCATGATGTGCTGAAGGAAACTGCTGCCAAGTCCCCACTCCTGATCCCACACTGACACTGGGCCTTTGTGGACTTTTGTAGAGGGGAGGGGTGGATTTATCACAAAATATCACAGAATATGCTGGGCTGGAAGGCAGCACGTTCACACCTAATCCTGTGTTGACAATAAACTTAAAAGATACATCTCTATCCAAAATAAGTCTTTGCACTGTCCTTCAGTTCCTGCTCTGCCCAGAGCTCCCCAGCTGCCCCAGGCAGTGCTGCCAGCGAGGTTTTAGTTCCTGCTCAAGCCCAGCAGAGCTGTGTAATTCAACCCTGGGCTCAGGCAGCTCTTCCCCTACAAAATGCTGTAGATGTTCAGACCAGCACCGTGCAGATGCCACGGGGCTTTTCCTGGTAAAGAGCAGGGGAGGTTTAACTTGGATATCAGGAAAAATTCCTTTTCCTAAAGAATTGTCAAGCACTGGGACAGGCTGCCCAGGGCAGTGGTGCAGTCCCCATCCCTGGAGGGATTTAAAAGGAGTATGGATGTGGCACTTGGGGACAGGGCTTACTGGTAGCCTTGGGGAATGGTTGGAGTTGATGATCTTAGAGGGCTTTTCCATGATAAATGATTCTATATCCAAGTGAAGCCCAGAAAGTGCAGCTCAGGCCTCTTCTCTCCCCCCTCCCTGGTCTCTCTGGGCTCAGCTGGCCTGCAGTGCCCATTGTTCCTCTTGTTTCAGCTCAAGCTTCCCAGACCTGGGAATGCTTGGTCTTTTAGGTGGAAAGATGGGCATGAGGGAGCTTTCAGGTGTGGGCAGGGAGCAGCCAGCCCTGCTTCTGGAAGGGGCTGAGGGAGCTCTGCCTGGAACTGGGAGCAGTTGACATGCAGGAGTTGTCCTGTGGGCTGGCAGGCAGAGACAAATGAACTAAAAATGAGCAGGAGTTGGTTTCTTTGGTTTTTTGTGGTTTTGGTTTTTTTTTTTGGTTTTTTTGGTTTTTTTTATGGTGGCAGTTATTCCTACTGCTACAAACTGCTTTTTTTTTTCCTACCCAGGACCTCATTTCCAGCAGCATCAACTCATGATGCTTCACAGCAATGCTGCAGTTCACCTTTTTATGGGGTGTGGTGGTGTTTGAGGAAAAAGGGGCATGACAAGCTGCACTTCTGAGCTTCTCTATGGCTTGCAAGGAGCCCCTGTGGTAAACTGGCAGGGGACAATGATGTTCTGGGCTGGTTCAGACCATCTGCAGAGATTAATGTGCTCCCAGGCCACTGAGGCAGTCGTTCTAAATCCAGGGCTGCACATAATTTGAATACATTACCAAAATGGAGTTCAGCTGCACCTCACTGTCAAAATGTGAGCATATTTTACCTGTGTCAGGGTGCTGGAGCATGGCCAAAGAGCCAGTGTAGTAATTTTTTGGGCATGATGTTCAGCAATATTTTATTAAACTCCCTGTCCTACACTTCAGTGCCTGCCTGCCAGAGCTGCAGCCCAGCACCCCTCGCTCAATAAGCTGCTTGTTCCAGCCTCGCCGAAATCTCCTCAGAAAATTAAAGTCCTGCATCGTCCTTTTCTCCCACCTTGTGCTGTTCTTAGCCTGAATCACCGTGGCTTTGGTTTAATCTGGTGTCAGACACTGTTCACGCAAATGCCGAGCGGCTGAAATGTCACAACCATCAGCTTAGCGCTGCTCTGCAGTGGTAACAACACACAGCTACACCATTTCAGCTCAGTCTACTGGTGTCAGCTGTGTGCAGCACAAATTATTTCCCCCCCCTTTTCTGCCTAATGTCAGAATTTCTGCAGAATGTACAAAACAGTGGCATTTTTTTCAACTTTAAAAGTAGCACAAAGCAGCACGAGATCTGTTTTGGGTCTCTGCAGCATCTCTGGCTGCAGGGAGCTGCCTCTGCCCTGATGGTGGAGGGAAGATATGCTCTGTGTTACTGGGTTGGCTCCACCATGATTAAAAGTTGACTAAATTTTGCTCCCAAAACCCAGCTATTCTGAAGTCTGTAAGGTCTCAGCATTCCTTTCCTGGGGACTGTATGGACCCTGTGTCTTTCTGTGCAGCTGTAAAATGATGGTGTTAACTTCCCACCTCCACTGTGTTGGGATGAAAAACACTAGGGCACAGCAAGCCATCATGGTGATAATATAAATACAAAAAACCCACCAACCTAAGAGTAAAATGTCTCCTGGCTTCTGTAAGGATAATGCAGAGGCAAGATGTAAAATACAGCGCACATAAAATGTGTCATTTCCTTATAAGAGCAGAATTAATGGAGGCTATAAAAAACAAATCAAAAACCGCTATGGAAGACCTTTTTCCCAGGGAAGAATATGAGAATTCGTTTGATTCAGACATGAGGATCAGTAGTTTGTGATAATAGAAGTGCTAGCAAAGAGAAAAATAAGAAATGTATTTTCTCACTGCTTGCATTGGTGAACTAATAAGCACAACCTCTTAAGGACAAAACTGGCCTCTAGCACATGGAATTCTCCTTGCTGGGTGTTGCTCTCCTCTGGTTTCTCAGTGGTTGGTATTTTTTCACTCCAGCAACATTTCACACCAATTTTCTTACGCCCACCCCCAGCAAGGGAGATGGCAGGAGTGACACCGCTCTGCCTGCAGCTGGAGAATTCCCTCACACCTCCCCCCTTCAGCCTGGCTCCAGGAACACCTGCGTGCAGCTGCTGATGGTCTCTGCCCTTCTCCCACAGGACCACGCGGACATCGAGTGGAAGTTTGCGCGGACAAAGCTCTGGATGAGTTACTTCGACGAAGGCGCCACTCTGCCCCCTCCTTTTAACATTGTCCCCAGCCCCAAGTCAGTCTGGTACCTTTGCAAGTGGATCCACAACCAGCTGTGCCCAGGAGATGACTCTGACAATGAACAGAAGAGGCACGAAAACCTCAAAACATTCACAGTAAGGCGTTCACGGGCTTGTGCTTGGTTTCTGGAGGGTGTTGGGGATATTCAGGGTTGTGAGGGATCAGCAGAGGGTTGCTGGATCATAACTTGCTGTCTGGGTTTGAAAAGCCAAGTGTCTGCTAAGGAAGGCAGGAGCCTCCTGTGAAATGGGAAATGTAAACCCCCTCCCTCCAAATTATTATGATTTTGAATCTAAGAAGCTCTCAGGCAAAGATACGGGAATAGGAACAACAGTTCTTTACTAGGATAACTAAAATACAAATGCAATAGTACAAACAAACAAAAACAAACCACTGCCAGAGTCAGAGCAGGCCCTGGCAGGCTGTGGGTCAGGGTGGTGGCAGCAGGGCCATCCCAGGGTGGCTCAGCCCTCCTGCAGTGCCAGCTGTGGCTCTGCTGGAGCAGGGATCCTGGACAAGGGGGGAGTTTTCCTCTGAAGCTCCAGGGCTGCTGGAGATGGGCCTGGGCTCCCTCTGGGAATGCAGGGGAGCAGAAAGCTGCTCCTCTGGGAATGCAGGGGGCAAAGGCTGCTGGGGTGTTCCCAAGGGCAGATTGGATCCAGGTAGGAATGCTTGGCTCCTCCCCTGGGCAGAGCCTCTCCCATGGGATGCTGGAATTTGATCAGCCATGCAGGGACACTCAGTGGCCATGGACAGCAGAGATCTCCTGGAGGGAGGATTGGCTGTGGGAGAGATAAAGAGAAGTGCCCAGTGAACAGCAGAGAACTGCCCCAGCTCTGACAGATGGGAAATAGAATACACACCCAGCTAAACCTGAGACACTTGCTCAGAGCCATCAGGAGCTCTAAAGACAGGACAGACAGATGACACCCCTGTGCCTTTCTCTTTCCAGGAGCGTCATGCTGACAACCTGATTCAGAATCAACATTACCAGGTAAACTTTCGGGCACATAAAGTTTTTACTTGCTGTTTCTTTCTCCTCCTCATTTTCCAATACTTAATTCTTGCTTGCTTCCAGAATATATTTTGATAAGTGTAGGTCTCTAAGAGGATTTAGCTTATCATGGATTAAAGCATTTCCTCGTTGGAGGTGGATGGTTCAGTAATCTGTCCTTGCCTTGCAGTCCCTCTGGAATAGTGGAAAACTTGCAGGTATCAGTGTGGCTGCTGAAGTCAAGGTCACATCCCCATTGCCATCAGGCTGTCAGGACATCCTGATTACAACTATTTCTGCAGCATTTTTACACTCTTGAATTGTTCCTTTCTTGCTCTTTTTTTGTAAAGCCCCCCTAACACAGACTGTGGTTGGGATATTCTTTTGTTTGGGACAGCTTGGGAAGGAGGAATGATTCCTTTATTGAATCTTGCTGGTTTGTTTATTCTCAGCCTGCCTGTCATCAAGTACTCATTAAACTCAACCTACAAAAGGATGAAACTTCATTAAAAACATGAGCTTCAGCCCTTGAATTCAGTGGGATGTATTATGCCAGCATGCTGGAAGGAAAAAAATTCTCCAAAATGTTAGGTGGTACATTAGGCTCCACTGCCAAAAGCCATTAGTAATTTGTCTTACTTAAGACATCTCCTCCTTTCTGAAGAGCACTTTTATCAGAAGTTGGTGGTTAACATAATTAGTCACCTTTGACAACTGACATATGGTGCTTTCTGACTTCACAGCACAGCTTACGGCTGCGACAATGGGATCTCTTAAAAACCTCCCAGCAAAGCCTCGCTGCAGACACCATCTTCAGCTTGGTGTTGCTCAGACTTGTTTGTGAAGGGAGGGAGATGCAGGGCAGGTTTGGTGTAGTCCCTTCCCTGCACACAACAGGCACAAACAGCCTGGATGTGTTTTGGCTGGCACAGATAAATGTGCAAGCTCAAAGCACTGGTTTGCTTCTGTGAAGCCATCAGGGAGGGACATGAGCAGAGCAAAATGGAGCTCATCCAACCAATACCATGGAATGTAGCAGACAGGTGACACAGAGGAATGAGAGTCCCTGGAGGAGTCACTGAGAGTGTGATTTGGCCCTTCCAGTGCTGTCCACGGATGGTGCAGCCACCCTTAAAGGAGTTTCTGCCCTTAGGGAACACTCAGGCAGCTGTAGATCTGGTTTGAGGGGAATGTCCATTGACCCATGGGGTCCTGGTTGTTCTTCACATTATTTATTGCTAACATGTTCTCCTTGACTTCAAATACTTGATAAACTACCTTCAAATGCCAAATTTAGCCCATCATGATACACACTGTGCACATGAGATTGGTAATTGTAAAACCTTTCAGCAGCTGAGATTAAAGAGGTCATCTAAGAACTGCTTGGAGAGAGCTCTCCAAGAATTTTTTTTTCTCCATGACTTGCACATCTACAAACCCCAGTACAAAACAACTGCTTTGCCTTTAGTTAAAAACTGAGCATCCATAAGATGGAAGCTGTATCACCCCTTCCCAAGGTTTGCTCTGCTTAAAAGGAAGCATTTTGTTTCTAGTGGTGAGTGGTTTTTAGCCAGCAGTCAGGACAGCTGCTGTTGGCAAGAGCTCAGGGAAACGCAGCAAGAACAGAGTTTGGGCTGAGCTAGCAATTGAATTACTTGGACTGTTTCCTATTCCAGGAAGTGATAAGAAATCTTGTGAAAAGATATGTTGCTGCAATGATAAGAACTTCCAAAACCAACGAAGGTTTAACTGAAGAAAACTTCAAGGTAATTTGTTATTCCTCAATAATAATTTGTTTTATTAATTCAAACAGCCACTTGCAGAGTTTGCACTAACTTGTTAAGGTGATTTGTTATGTGTGGAAATAGGATTGTGACTGGAGCTGGGAATATATCTGATGGGCCTGTGGGGTTTTGTGGGCAGGATCAGTTATTATTGAGTGTCTTCCTATATCACCACCTCCCATATTTTAATATACAATGTGCTATGCAGACAAAAGCATTGGGAAAGAGTAGGAATGAAATATGTGATTTGAGTCAACATCACATTCCCAATCCTAATGCAGACAGAGCCAAAGAATGGGTTAGGGTTGATGGATATTAAGAACACTCACCAACAAATGTAAAGTTGGGCCTATCAGCTAGACAGGATTCCTGCCATATTTCAGCAGTTTTCCCTCTTCTGTAACTCTTTTATCTGACTTTTGGGAGTGTGCAGGGGTGGGCAGAGGGGGTTGATCAACAGGGCCAGTCCCCAGCCTTTGGAGACAAAAGCCTTGTGAGGTCCCCAGTTCTCAGCACTACCCACACATTTCTGTGCGACGCTGGATGTGGATGTGATGTTCTTGTGTGATTTGGTACCCACCACTGGCACAACTGAGCTCTCCTGAGGGAATGTGGTCATTCCTTCATGTCAGATAAGGCTGCTGGGAATAACTCCTGTCTCCTCTTGCCCCAGGAATTAAAACAGGACATCTCGAGTTTTCGCTATGAAGTTCTTGACCTCTTAGGCAACAGGAAGCCCCAGAGGAGAAGTTACTCTACCAGCAGCACAGAGGTGTCCCAAAAGGAGGAAACAAACGAGGACGGTGCTGGAGAAAAGCCCAGAGCCAAGAGCGTGTCTTTCAATGTAGCCAACAAGAAAAAGGACTTCAATGTATCTGCTCTGATTAAAACCATGTCTGGGATCAATATGGTGGAAGAGAAGCCAAAAAGCAACGGGATCAGCAAGCGCTCCTTTGTGCGAAATGGGAACAGAGTTCAGAGACTCTCCAGCTCCAAGAAGGAGTCCTTCAAGAGGCTGGGCCTGCTCTTCTCCAAGATGAACGGCCACGTCCCCGAGCCCAGCTCAGAACCCATGTACACCATTTCAGACGGGATCATCCAGCCACATTACATGTGGAAAGACATTAAATATTCTCCAATGGACAGAGAGAGAGAAGAGAATTGTTCCAAAAGTGAAATTAACCTCAATGAGGTGGCCTACAGTGGGAACACAAGACTTACAGGACAGAGCAAGGAGTGCCCTGTGGTTTGTACCAGTTCCCTTCACTGTGCTTCCAGTATTTGTTCCTCTAACTCCAAACTTATAGACTCGTCAGAGGATGTGTTTGATTCGTGGGGAGAGGCCTGTGACTTGTTTATAAACCAGTGGAAGGACGGGCAGGAGGATCATGTTACCACTCGGCTCTGAGCAAAGCTCTCTTAACTCTCACTGGAAAACTCAGCCAAGTATTGGTAATTGTTTGCTCTCATCTGGTTCAGCATCACTGTTTCCTTTCTGTCCACAGGTGAAAAAAAAGTGTAAACCTACTTATGTTATAGCCTCTTTTATAGCCATCTGCACCTTTTTTAATTTACTTTTTTTACACTCACTAATACTAAACTAATGGTTTCACCATTTACACAGTTGCCATAAACCACAGGAATCTATTTGGATGCAGTCTTAGTCTCCAAACCCCACAGACCTCAGGCATGCAGGTGGCTGAGGAAAGGATTTCTCCAGTGCTCCTGTCACCATCTCACCCCAGCTGGGTTTCAGTGCTGCTGTCCAGCACCATTGGCTCTGCATCCTGCTCAGTTTTCCTCATCAACACGAACAGCTGTTCAGCAGGAGGCTGAGAATCACACTGAAAATATTTTTTAAAAGGGTTTTGACCTATAACTGGGGGTTTTTTTGTTTCCTTTAAGCAATATGACTTCTGATTCTTTTGGCTGTGCTTGTTTTTTCAGGTCACTATATTAATATTGTAAATTATTACTGAATATGAGATCCCTTTGATCATCCACCTGGAACATGTTTTCGTTGCTAACATATTTGCTTATTTACCTAATTTCCCTTTTGGGGAGCAGAAGGACCTTCCAATTAGGCTGACAGTGGGAGCCAGCACCTGTCCCTGCCTCCAACTCCTGTGTAGATGAACTGAAAAGAAAACAACCCAAAACAACCCTGGCTGCTTGAAAAACAAACCTCAGAGTAGTTTCTAATAGGCTGAACCAAACCCCAAACCCCTTATTTTGCAATTCCTAATTTTACTTCCTGTGCTGCATTCACTTTTTGCTGCCTCTCTGATGGGTGTCAGGAGGAAATCCATCTCCTGAGGGAGACCATCTTTCCTGGGCCCCTGAGCTGCAGGTCTGAAAAGCAGCCAAAGCAAGAGCAGCCCCAGCTGCAGCAGCATGGAACAGCTCTGCAGGTCCATCTCTGAGGTGCAACAAAAAGGAGTGTGGCAGGAGGTGGGATCTTTTATTATCTTTTATTTCCCCAGCTGTGGGAGTGTCTGGACAGGGCTTAGCACTGTCATTGCTGCTGTTCCAAGGAGCATCAGAGTGAGGGAAAAGACAACCCCATCAAGGGCAAGGTGGTTGAATTCTTAACAGGGATTTTTAGGGGGTTTTATTTTAATTTTTTAACAGTGGGATTCTTGAACTTTCTTCTGCAGTGTTCCTAAGAAATACAGATGATTGGCACTCAGCACCACCTCAGAGCTGTTCTTGGTCAGCTGCTTCCTTGGAGGGAGTAGATCCTGCCCAGGAGCTCAGGAATCCGTTCATTCATGCCCTCACTCCTGTCCCTATTCCTGCCCTCCTGCAGAGCTCTGCTCCCAGGAGGGGCTATGGAGCTCCAGCATTTCCCCAGGGTGTCTGTCAGCAATCACCACACCTGGGAACTGGGTTGTGAATTGCCTCTGGAGGAACAAAATGCTGGAAAATCTATACTAGAGCGGGTCAGACTCCAGCAGAAAGGGGCACGAGCAGCTCTGCTGGCAGCATGGAGGGGCAGGAGCACAGGGATCAGAGATGCTGGAACACCTGCAGCTGGATACTCTGCCCAAGTTTTAAACCTGGCTCCCTCCTCTTGGAAGGGAATTACTCCCCTGTGGGGTTTTTCCTTTGGGCACTTGTGCAGCTTCACCCAGCAAATGGAACACAGAGAGAACAGTGAGTGCTGCAGCAGCTCCTGGGGCAGAGCTGAGGTGCCAACACCCTGATCCCATGGGAGTGTTCAGTGCAGACCTCTGTGGCTCCAGGTCAGCCCTGGTGGGTAGATAAATCAGCAGCAAGGACCAGACACTCCAAGCCATTTCTGTATTCCTTGCTTATAATGACAGCAGTCTTCTTTTCAGCAGGCAGTGTAAAACACCAAATATTTAAGCCTCTGGATGTGTTAGTTAAGGCAGAGTGAAAGGCATTTTTGTATCAACAGATTTCGGGCTTTCACACTAATTGCAGGGTTAGAGTTGTCTGTGAAAACTGCATTTCCTCTTCCCTCATGGAAGGCTGAGCAAACTGACATTGGTGGTACACAAGGAGACTTGCAAAACCCGAGGGGGGAGCTTGCTGATCATTCCTTCAGGAAATCAGGCACCCCTGGCTGGAGGAGCAAATCCGTCGACAGGGGAGAGCCACCAAGGGCAGAACCCGCCAAGGCAAGGCTCACAATAAAAGCCCCACAGGTCAAGAAACCAAACTGAGCACATTTCTGCAAAGATAAACATTAGCAGGAGCTGCTGCAGGGGGGTGAATTCAGGTCCTTTGATGCCTCACCTAACCCACCCTGCAGTCTGTGAACTCTGCTTGACGTGGGGCCAGCGAATCTTTGTGGCATTTCCTGGGTAAGGAGGAAGAATGAAAACAATTCAAGTACAGTTATGCAGATTACATCAACTGGGCTTGAAATTGGGCCAGAAACTGGGTTTGTATCCTTGGACAGCAGAAAGGCTTTGAAGTGTTCAGTGAGAACAAGCACCCAGCCGCTGGTGACGCTCACATGGTGTCACTCCAGTGCATTACCAGGTACAAACAGCACAAAGAGATGGAATTAACTCAGCAGTGCTGCCCCCAGAAATGCAAAAATCCCTTCCCTGCAGACTGTGTGAGTCACTTTCCCCTGCTGGTCCCGAAAGGGCAGGGCTGGGGGCTGCCACATGGCAATGGGTAAGAGATCTGCAGGCCCTTAGTGCTGGGCTGAAGGCAGAGATGCTCACGTGGCCCCGTGGCCAGGGCTCCCCTGGGCTTTGTTTCATGCCTGAGATCCTTCCTTGCTCCCAGCTACAAGTGAGTCTGAGCTGACTTTGGAATTCAACACAAATATTTGATTTGGCTGTGATTAATACACATGTCCAGGAGTTTGAAAAACTCAAATTGGACCCCCCCAAAAGGCAAAATTCTCTTTGATTGCATCTATGCATCCCTGTTGATAGCAATAGACTTTGGAGCAGCTGGTGAATTCTTATTATGCTAAAACAGGAGCTTCAGGGGAGTGAAATTGAAGTAGCTTCTGAAAAATACATTTGATAAAAAAAAAAAAACCAAAAAAACCAACCCAGGTTTTGCTTAACTCGCAGCACAGTATTTGGGACTGCACCAAATAAAAATACTGAAAGCAGTATTTTTCTGCTTTCAATTGCTCAAAAATGAAAGTGTGTTTTAGTGAAAGTTGTTCTTTCCTTCAGAGAAATCAGTGGATGACCCCTGTGCTGTCTCTGCAAGGGCCAGTGTAGGAGCTGATGAACACTTGAGTTTCTCCTGTGAGGAGTTAAACTTTTCCTTGGCTCAGCTGGTTCACACCTGGCCTTTATTCTGTGGGCTCCAAGGAGGACCCTTGTATATATGCAAGGAGTTTGGAGTTAAGAATAACAGAGATTTTTCAACCATTTGCTCTTTCTTAGGTTGCTTGTTCTTGACGTTGCATTTTTTCTCACCTCCCATCCCAGTGTCATTTTCACCTGGCTTTTTAAAGCAGCACACCTGCAAATGGTCATGGAATTATGGAATGGTTTGGGTTCGAAGGGACCTTAAAGTTCTTGTTCCAGCCCCCCTGCCATGGGCAGGAACACCTTCCACTAGGCCAGGTTGCTCCAAGCCCTGTCCTTGGACACTTCCACGGATGGGCATCATCACCAATTAAAAAGTTGACAAATAACACCCAGGGTTAAGAATTTAATAGAGCTGGGAGGTGTTTGTACTCAGGTCAGAGATTACCTAAATTGCTTCAGAAACAAGAAATTAACTGAATTATCTGTGCAGGTTATTTGGATTACTGCATTTGTACATGGCTCACTTGCTGGTAAATATGTAAATACTCCCGTGTTTGTACCTGTGTCCCTTAGAGGAAGCACGGGCAGGCTCAGAGCTGGGAGGGAGCTCAGCTCTACTCCCTGCTCTGCCTCTGCCTCCCCTGTGACCTTGGGCAAGTCACTCAGCCTCTCGAATGCCTCAGTTTCCCCATCTGTAAAATAGGGATAATAACACTTACCTACCTCGCAGGGGGTTAGTTCATTATTTATAAGCACTTTCCAATTTAAAGGCGCTATATACAGTATGTAGTTAATATTGGTAGCAGTAGTATGTACTTTTATTTTCTTACAACTAATTCAGGTTAGGATTTAACTGTTATGTCTGTTATGATAATTTTCCATGTAGGAAACTCGCATGGTTTCCCCATGAAGGGAATTTAGGGGACTTCTGCAGTAAACAGAGAGCAGGAGCAGCATACCCTGGAAGCCTAAATTCTGACACCTTTGCTTTTGTGATTTATGCCTCACCCGAAATGTCACCTCCCTGTATTTGTGTTCCACCCCTTTCCCCACAGCCCATGTAAAATGATTTTTAGCAGAAACAGCCACTGTAAATATTAAGAGTATTTAAATAAATATATTAATGTATGAATAGAAACCCTTACCTTTGAAAGAGGTTAAAATTGGTTGGTACAACAGGATTCTAAGCATGGGGGGGCTCCACAGGCAGCTCAGCACTGGTGCACACCTGGGGTAGGGCTATAGGAAAATTTCACATCATCAAGTCTATGGTTATCACTTTTCACCCCATCACTGGCAAGGACAGCTCACCTGGCTGTCACAGGAGGGAAAGGGAGGCTGTGACTGGAGCGGGTGGCCCTGCTGCCTGTTCTGCCCCAGGAGAGGGGACAGCAGCTCTGGACACCCAACCAGGCAGCAGAGAGTGGCCAGCACTGTGGCTGCTGGAGGAGCCTGGACAGCTGGACGGCCTTCACTGCCCCCTGCATGCCTGGGAGGGGCTCCTCACACAGATTTCTCTGTACAATGTGTTTTCTTTAGTGTTCACTCTGGATAAAGGTCTTTGGTTTGAGCAAAAGGAGCTCTAAGAGGGGACTGGCAGGGCAAAGGCACTCTGAGCTCCCTGCCAGGGACAGGAGCACGTGCAGATCCCTGCACTGGGGACCTGGATGTTATTGACAGGGATATCTGGACAGTTAGCAGCAGGGTAAGCAAGGATCTGATTCACCTCTGGGATTTCTAGCAGCTGGAAACTGCACAAGCACTCACTGCTCTCACACCATGACGTGTTTGTCCCGCTTCCCTTCCCAGCTTCGCTTTGCTGTTGCTACTCTCCTTTCCAAAGGACCAAAATCCCAAAGAAAAGCGCATTTCAGTTAACCAGGAGGAGGTTCAGTGCTGGTTGGACTCCTGGCTGAGCTCCTCTTTAACCAGTCAGCTCCTCCTGCAGTGTCCAACCGTGCCCCACAGCCAGAGAAAGCTCTGTGCAGCCTCCAAGGCTGATTCCCAAAGGATCAGGACCCCCCTCTCACCTCTGCTGCAATTCCACACACAGAATGGCAAAAAATCATCAAACCATCCCAGCCACCAGGGCTGCCTGGATTTAATGAGAGTTGGTTTTAACTGAGAACTCCTGGAGGTGTTTTTGGGATGGGTGCACTGCAGGGATCTCTTCCTCACAAGAGGCACTTCCAGGCCCTCTGGCACAGCAGCCCCAGCTGAGGGAGGGGCCAGGGCTGGTCACACCTTCCCAGGTGTGCTGGAAGCATCAGGCACCTTAATTAATGTCATGGTAAAATTAATTGGAATCAGTGAGACTGTGGTGGATAATGAATCCACTCTCTAGAGAAGCATCTAAAATAAAATGTCCCCCAACAGAATCTGCAGTTTTCAGTGAATGTGTGACTTGAAACAGCTATAAAGTCACTTCCTCACTGGCTTTTTTTGGAGGAGATAGAGAATACTCTGGGCTAGCCACATCAGCTTATTTCCTAAACATTTATAATTTGATTAAATTTCATTTTCACACTTCTTCCCCCATTTCAGGCCCTTTTTACAGAAGGGTAATTTCTATACTATTCATGTAACTGCCTCCACCCAGACCAACAACTCCTCTGGAGGCAATTCATGACCAAGAATCATTGTTCTAAAAAGAAAACATGCTTCATCTAAAGAAGTAACTTAAAAAGCAAAAGTGTTTGATCCTCATCTTCCAAACCTTTGATAGCATTTTGTGCTTCAGGGAAACACTTTGACCCACTCTGGTTTTTTTAAGGTGTTCAAAACAAAACGAAACACCCAAGCAGAGCAGCAATAGAGCTCAAACCACCCACAATTTTAGATCTAGTTCATTCCTCCCCTACAGAACTCTGCTTTGGCTTGGAAGAGACCTCTGGAGATCCAATCTAACCCTCTGCCAAGGGGTGTCTCCTGACAGCCCCTTCTCCATCAGTCCCACCCACTGGGGACAGCAGTGCAGCCTGTCCCCAGCCCTGCTCAGCACAGCCTGTTTGGGGGATTGTTTGGGGGATTTTTTTTCTTCTCCCCTCCCATTGGAAGCATTCCCACATCAGCAGCACCCCCTGAGGTAGCAGAGTTGCTGTGCCCAGGGCTCAGAGGTGCCCTAGGAGGAGCTGACAGAACACTGTGATACCTTTAGCCAACAGAGCGAGAGGCCTTTTGACTATAAATAGTTGTTTTTCAGCAAGGAGGCATTTTTGGGTCTTAGCTATTTTTTCTGGCTGTTGTACAGTTATTTAAAAACTACTGAAGGTGTTTATAAGGCAGGTCTGGGAGATACAGGGATAAGGATTTTGAGAAGCAAAAGACAGTAGCAGATGTTTAAGTATTCTATTTTCTATATAGGAGCCCTGGAGACCTGGGCTGACTCTGAAGTTTTTTTAGCAATCAAGTTTTATTGTCAAATTAAATCTTCATTAATAAAAAAAGCAACCACAGAAACAGCCTTCACATGTGAGCGTATTTTAAAATGCCATTTTATTTCATGGAAAAAAAAAATGAGGCTTTTTTCCATCCTCCCACCCCCTTCTTCTTTATTTTAGTTTTGCTCAAAAACTCAAAGGCCTTTTCCAGGCAGAAGAGCTTTTACATGTTGTAAGAATTTTGTGTATGCAAAGACAGAATGGGGACCTCAGAATCTGCCAGCTGAGTGGTAATAGCCACCCCTGGAGACAAGGGCAAGAGCAAAAAGCAAAAACAGATGCTTAGTTTTATGTACTTTTCTACTTGCATCTCTTCCACCCGTAGTGCAGACTCCATGTCAGACCCTCGTATAACCTGTACAAAATGAAACAATGTACATAACAAATAAAATTATTTATTTTATGTGTATTTTTAGCTTAACTGTAAACTGAAAAAAACAAATAAAAAGCATTTAATTTTTTTCCCAAAAATGTAAGCCTATTGAAAAATCAAGGTGTTTCTACCTTTTCAGATGTAACATTTCCAGCTGCCTATTGATAATAAACATTTATGAACGGCAACAGATTTGACATTTTAGATTTTTAAAAAACAAGTTCAGCACAGACTTCTCAAGGGCTGTCAGTGGTCAGAGAACCACTTAAGGGCTCTGATTCTATGGAGACTTTATTGGTATTTCAATAAAAAAAAGACATCTCACAGTCCTGCTTACTTCCAGTGAAGCTGATCACTCAAATTTGAGCAAGACCTGAACAACACCTGGCTGGGGAAAAAAAAAACCAAACAACAAAACAACCCCAAAATATTCATTATATCTTGGCTACAACAGAAAATAGCAACCCACTAGAAGTGTTGGTAAATAAAATTCACCACATGAATGCAATTACTCCTGCACAGAAAAGTCTAAGTGTAATTTCATTTTAATTTACTCCCCAAAGATATCCTCAGACCAGCACAACTGCATTGGCCACAGAATTAGCAATATAGCTAATAGTGTAAGGGAGTCATTAAGCAACAACTTATAACTGTATTAACATAATTTGCTTATGGAAAGCTGTCCTCCAGCAAATCTCATTAAAGTCCTGGAGATACATTTCAGAAGGTTTCCATCTCTGACCAGAGGCTTTTGGTCAAGCTTCCAGTAAAATAAGAGTTTCCAGAAGTTAAACCACAATAATATCCCTTTCCTTGCAATGCACAAGGGAGTCAATGTGAACACACAAATTAACACTGACCATGGCAAAAGTTGTACAAAATCCAGGACCACAGGGATCCACAGTTGCAGAAATTTAAATATTCACATAAAAACAAAAGGCTATACCTTTTTTTTTTTTTTTTTTTTTTTTTTTTTTTTGTAATAGACAAGGAGTTTTAGCAATTGGACATGGACATTTCCACTCATATCAGAAAGTTAAAAGTTGAAAGTTAAGGCACTGTGAATCTCCAGTTGTGCTCCTTATTCCAGAAACAGGGACTGAACTTCACTTGGCAGGGATTTCCACCCCCTTCTTGTCCCTTCAAAGCCAGGGAGTGACTCAGCACACTCCTCTTACTTGCACTTCCTGAAAAGTTGTACAAATCACACATTCACATAATCACAAGCATCAAAATAAACATCTTTTGCTTTGAACTACAACATATTTTAAAAGTACTGGTTTAAACAGAGTTAGAAACCACATGTCTACAAATGATTGGAAAATGAAAACAGGGAGGGTAGGGAATAGAAAAAAAAATACATAAAGGATTGAGGGAGTTGGATGGTCCATCAATTTTATCATTAGGGGATATTCCACTTCCTCTTAAAAGTCCATTTTCCCTAACCCAACAAAGTTAAGCCCTCATCACAGCTGTGAGAATAGACTGACCCTTACCTTGGGCCACAAGCACCCCAAAGCTCATGGCAAAATGCTCAGCTGCTCCAGGGAAGACAAGATTTAGCATCTGGAATAAAAGTATTGCCATAAAGAGAGCCTAAGAGATAAAATCACCGTGACAGGGCTCAGGCACCTGTTCTGGGACTGCAGTTCACCCCACTGGAGGGAGGACTGGGCTGCAGTCAGTGCCTGAAATGTGCTCTGAGCCTGTGGCTGAGCTGTTTCCTACGTGCTGCAGCCCAGCTGACTGTGAAATCTGGTAAGCAGCAGTGACTAGGAGCTTCTAGATACAGGCCTGCCCTGCAAAATTTGATTTCTGATCTCATTTCAAAGCTATAAAGTCCTAGTTGAACGGTTTTATCTTCCTCCCTTATGAAAAAAGCAGTTACTTGGAATTCTGGGTCTGGATTTATATGTTGAGTATCTTCCATATATAATGCAGCCTTTGATGGTGTAATTTTATAAAAGAAAAGGTATCCCAGCAGCACTGACAAGAGAAATGGAACCTAAGAGTGAAATAAAAAAAAAAGCCAACTGAGCTAGAAAAACAAAACAAACTTTCTGTAGGAATTGGTTTGGTTATGTGAGCAAGGGGAAAACAGGAGCATTAGCAGGGGACAGCCCAGTGGCCAGTGCTGCTGGAGGCAGAACCAGCACCATCTCTCTGAGCAGTATTTAGAATTATCTTCAATCACAGATGGAATTGCAGTCCCATGAGAGAGATGCAGTGGCTGGCAGTGCAGGACTGGTGCTGCCCTGCTGACCCAGGGCACAGGCTGGGCATGGCTCTGGGGGTGACACAGGTGACACCTCTGCAAGCACCAGCGTGGGGCTGACTGTGCAGTGAGGGGGGCTGAGATAACAGATAACAGAGGTAAGAGAGCCACTCTGGAGCCTGGCAGCACACACAGCTGGAGCCTGCTCCTCACAGACTCAAACACTGAATCACATGAGAAGCCACACCCCAAAGCACCAGACCTGGGCTTGGTCACTGCTTTGTCCATCCTGTAGGTTCAGAAGAATCACAGAACTGTTCAGGATGGAAAAGATCTCAAAGACTGAGCCCAGCCTGTGAGTGATCCCCACTTTGTCATCCAGCCCAGAGCACTGAGTGCCACATCCAGGTGTTCCCTGAACACCTCCAGGGATGGGGACTCTACACCTCCCTGGGCAGTCCCTTGCAATGTTTAATGAGAAATTCTCCCTGGTGTGTAGCCTGAGCCTCCCCTAGCACAGCTGGAGTCCTGTCCTCTGTCAGTAAGGAGAGGCTTGGCTCTGGGGTGCACATGGAGGGACAGCACTCCATGGTGCTGCCAGTTCACAAAGCCTGCACAGCCTTCAGGTGTTAATTTAATTTCAGCCTCTGCCTTTCATCTATAAAAACACAGTGAAGGAAAGGAGGTGGCAAGCATGACTAGTGAAAATTTGGCTGAACTCTTCTGTTCTCCCTTTTGAAGGCTGAAAAGCCACCCACAAAAAAAAAACAAAAACAAACAAACAAAAAAAAAAACCAAAAAAAACCCAAAAAAACCCCACCACAAAACCAGAAAAAAACAAAACAAACAAACAAAAACAACCAAAAAAACCCACCCAAAAAAACCTCAAAACCCCCACATTCCAGCATCAAATCTTTGCTTAAAAAATTTACTATTAGGCAACATGATTCAAGAANAAAACAAAAAAAAAAAAAAAAAACCAAAAAAAACCCCAAAAAAAAACCCACCACAAAACCAGAAAAAAACAAAACTAACAAACAAAAACAACCAAAAAAACCCACCCAAAAAAACCTCAAAACCCCCACATTCCAGCATCAAATCTTTGCTTAAAAAATTTACTATTAGGCAACATGATTCAAGAAGTCTAATAAAATTTTAAAAATTT
>VZRH01000080.1:272598-295960 GCA_013397555.1 Urocynchramus pylzowi | reverse complement strand
GCCCCCCCCCCCCCCCAAAAAAAAAAAACAAACCAACAAACCAAAAAAAACCCTAAAACCTCTCAAAGCCCTAGCCCTCAGTGTAGTTTTAATGTGAATTATCCCACAGCCCCTGAAAAGGCTGATGAGCCACAGGCCCAGGGATGTTGTTAGCCCAGGGATGCTGCAGCCATAGCTGGCAAACCCCAGCTGAGGACAGGGTTGAAGCACAAAGCAGGTCAGTCCTGGTTTAGGCAGAGCTGTGGCTTTTTTGGCAGCTTTTTCAGAAAAGTGCAGCAGAGCTGTTGTACTGCAACACAGTTCTGGGAAACAGAATTGAAATAAAAGACTCCAGCAATCACTTAAATTTCTGTGCCATTCTGAGCTTTTTTGCTGTTAATAAAGAGGTAGCATTTCCTCTCCATGGAGAGCATTCATCAGCTCCAGGACCCACTGCTACCTGCTCCCCACAGCCCCTGCTTGCTAGTTCAAAAAGTTGATTTTGAGGCTTAAAAGCCTTGGAAAAATACATAAAACAAGCCACAGAGGTACCTCTGTATATAAAGTCCATAAATAAGTTAACTGGCCACATATGACATGTTATTATATCAATTAAAGTAATTTTCATGTATATCAAAATGGCCACTAAGGCCAAAATAGCCATGGCTAATGGTGAATAATCCAGCTCCTAGATGGGTAAGCAAAACCAAAAGTCCAGGAGAGAGTTAGAGAATTCTAGAAGAATTATCAGCTTTTCCAATTAAAAACAAACAAACAAAAAAATTGACTTCCAGGGACAGACTAATACCAGAAGACAAAACACCAACACTGTGCTGTGCTAACCATGTGTGTAGAAAACAAAACAGCAAGGCTGTCTTCAGTGAGAGAGAGGAAGAAAAGAGGCAGAATTCCCAGCTAAAGCCTGAAGGGGGAAGATATTCCATTCCTTTCGGTGCTTGACAGAAACTGCTTGGGATATGACAGATGGAAACACACTTCATGACTCCAGCATGGAGACTGTACTTAGGTAAGTACCACTTTAAATTCCTTAAAATAAATCACAGGCTTTACTACTTCCCTTAAGAGGTTAGGCTAGTGAATGCTATTTCAGAGAAAAAGAAAAAAAAACCCTCATGGTATTTTCTCCAAATAACATCTGTGCAAGTCAAGTGCTCCTCCAGAGGCAGAAACACAAAGGCCACCCATTATTTCATAAACAATTTTATGTAAATATTTTTTTTTAAAAAACAGCATAGCAGCTCAAAATCAAATTAGCTATTCAGGGGTCATTTTCATCTTGCTTTGACTTTTTACCTGGCTGCTCCATCTTGAAAAGCCATTATTAAATTGCCAAATTAAATGTACAGCAATTAGCAATTGCAGTAGACAAACTAAAAGCTGAGCTCGCAGCCCTCCCCCTACAGAGTTACATTATCAACACCAACAGTGCTGCATGAATTTAAGACAAAAATGTAACAAAACACTTTTTCCTACTATGCTTTTGCTTCCAGGGTTACTAAAAAGGGATACCAAAGGAAATACAATTTTTTCCCCTCTCCCAGTTCTGCACTTAATCCCCTTTTCACCACCACCTTTTTATACAGAAAGGAAAAATACTTTTAAAAAAATCACCAAACAGTAGAATGGGCCAATAGAGCTGATGAAAATTTTGTGCAGAATGCTATTTGAGGGCAAAGTATGTTGTGCCTGAGTTTAGAGGGGAAAAGGAGCAATTACCAGGAATTATTCTGCTTCCATTTCCATGCTGAAAGCTTTTGCTGCTTTCTCACAGAAGGCTAGAACAGCCTTGTCCCACACGAGTGCATTTCTTCAGTCCAGGCTGTGGGACAGCTAATTGTCAGGAACATTACCTACCAGTGATAAATGACCACTCATTTTCAGGTGTTCAATGCTTTTATTTTGTGCTGTCAGTGCAACTTAACCACCACGGCCACCACCGCATGTGCAACAGCTTTCACAAAACAAATCTTACAAATATACAACAATGTACAACAGATCAAAACATTATTCTTACACTTTCCACAGCCGTGAAACCTATGCACCATGAAGTCAGACAGAAGAAATACAGCTATGACAAACACGTGACCACTAGAGGCAAAGCAGCTTTGTTTAGCGAAATCTGAGAAAGTCAACTTATTTTAAACATTATTATCCCCCTCTAATGACCCTGTGCCCAGTGTTTACCTGAGTTGTGATGGCAGTGGTTCAGTGCTTCAGCAAGAACCAGGTGTTTAAGTGTTCAGTGCAAGCCCTCAGAGATACACAACATGCCTTTAATCACAGCATGTTTTTTCACATACTTCCTCTACTCACATCCAAGCTGTTTCCCTGCACTACAGTACTTTTCTCCTATGCTTTCCTAATCAACTAAAGCAACATTTTGTCATCTATCAGTAGCATAAACCTAAAGAGAAACGTGAAATTTGAACACAGTTTGAGCAACTGACTCAACTCTAAGAGAGGATAACATTTACAAAACAATATTAACAAGAGCTGGCAAACAAGAAATGAGAAGCCAAGAAGGAGCCTCCAGCTCCCAGATTTACATTCCCTGAGGTGCATCAGGAGGTGCAGGGTTAGGGGAGGCCATGTAGCCGACCTGGGGCGGTGCTCCTGAGCTCCCAGCCTTAGCCACAGGTGGGGAATTTCCATGGGGAGGATTTACTGGATGCCAGGTGCCAATGTAGCGGTAGGCAGGAACCACAGAGTCAAAGCCAGGCAGCGGCTGCTGGCTGAAGGGGTCTGACACCACTGGGTAATACACTGGCCCATAGGACAGGGGTGGAGGCTCTGTGTTTTGGAAGTTACCTTAAAAAAACAGAACAAAAAGCACATTCACACACTTCAGCCACATTGATGACCTTTTTACGCAGGGTTTTGGGAGTATGAACACAGCATTACTCAAGTACAAACCATTTGCTGATGCCTCCAAGGGAACCTGGTGGACCTCAGCCTGCCCAGCATCAGGGAATAGCTGAGGAACTGACTGATCCAGGACAGGAGCTGGCTCAGCATACGCTGGGTAAACTTCCACTGGAGATGGAGGCAGCACTGGCTGCACGTACATCATGGAAGGCCAGCAGCTCTGATGGCAATACTTGCAGGAAAAGGAAAAACATGGTCACAGCTACACAATCTTCAGCCCTCCTCCAAATCACAGCTACTTTCAGATCTAAAGTTAGGAAAAAGTGAATTTTTTTTCCTCCCTAGCCCTTTAAGACATATAGGCAAACAAAAAAATCTCAAACCAACACAGCCTTCCAGGAAAGATACCTGCAGCAACAGCTGCACTGCTGTTCTGTCTGAAGTCTTTACAGAGAAAGAAGATTCCCACTTATTAACTTTGTCATATTCAGAGATTTTCCCCATTTCTTCAGCTGAAGGAGCTCACATTGCTCTTTTTACTTCCCTGAGCAGCAGCACTGACACTGCACTTAACTACTGCTACAGAGAATGCTTCAGCAGAGCAGATTTCCAGAACACAGAGAAATGGTGCTAACCAGTCTGAGCTCAGCTGCACAAGTCTTAGGAGACTCCATCCACACATCTCTCTAAGTGGTCTTTGATGTCTTATCTAAGTATGCAAATTCTCTTAAGAATGGCTCAGGTTCCTACCTTCTCTTCATAGAAAGAATATTTATCCACCATCAAAACACACACACACACAAAAAAAACCAAAAAAAACTAGAAGTAAAACTAAAAAACCTCTGCAACCCACAGTAAAACAATTAATATGGTGTACTTCACATTTTGAGGTAGAACTTCACTTCCTGAGCCAGGCTTTAATCTCCACAAAGAAAGTCCATCCATATTAATAGCCCAGTGCACAAAATGCAAATTTAGGACACTCAAAAGTTTTGAATACATCAGTACATTTGTCAGGAAACCCAGTAGTTTTTACAGGCAATTGCTATACTCATTTTAAAAGCACTTACTTGCAATCCCATATTAAAATAATATCGCAAGACCTTTGTATCTGAAATTAAAGGATAGGACATTAAAGAGCAGAGGAATATAAACCAAGAAGCAAAAGTAACTTACATTAAGAACATTTTATTTGAAGTTATTCTTACTTTATGAATAATAGTATTTCAGTACTACTTTTTCTTTAAAATTTCAAGAGTAAAGAATGTATCATGAATATAAGCAGTTGTTAAAGTAGTTTTATCTTTTAAACTAAATCTAGTTAGATGTTTGTGTAATGGCAGAGCATTTGTCTGGCCTATTAATTATTTAATTCAATGACTATATTAGCTTTAGTTTGGTTTATGGTTTATTTATCTTAATTACTCAAGTGATAACAGTTTTAAAAAAAAAAATCAAAAAAGTTGTCTAAGCAACTAGGACCTAACACAGAGCTTCTCACCAAATGTTTGGGCCCCTCAACTGTTATATTAAGCTCAGTGGAGGCAGGAATAAAAAATATATTCCTTCCTCACAAGGGTACTCAGTTCTCTGCTTTCTTACAGTGTCTTTTACTTCTGTCTTTGTTCTGAATAATTTGTCCCCAGCCAAGTAAGTGATATGCTGAGAAACAGTCCCAGGTGTGTGAAGGGACTTTGAAAACTCTCTCCAAAAGCAACAGGGTTTTGAACTTGGAAATACATTTCCAACTGTCCAAAAGCTGTGAAGCAGCTTTAAACCTTTAAAGCTGACCCACTGAAAGGACACAAAAAAAAAAAAAAGGTGTGTGTTTAATCCCATGATGCAGTTCTGCAACTGTGCATGAGAAAAACTGATTCCTTAGATTTCAATACCGATTTGCTTTGAAGGAAGAGCAAGTGAGCCATTACACAACAGACTCTGACCTCCCAGCTGAACTAAAGCCAAGGGAGACAACTCAAAAGGAGCCACTAAGGGGTTCAACTCTGCAACACCTCCAGAGCTACCATATTCCATCTTCACAAGCACCCACCCTGCCCTAGACCAGGCTCCACAGTGCTTCCCTGTCCACCCATCTCCCACACTTCCCCAGCCCTGCTCTCTGTGGCACTTTGTGTTGTATTTTGCTGCAGGAAGGCAAAAGCATCTGCAAAGCAAACCATAATTTTAAAATGCACGTGGATTTATTCCTCTGTTGCTGCTGCCAATTCTCAATTCTTTTACTGCGTGGCACATCTATCAGGGCAACAATCCATGCAGCTGTTTTAGGAAATGCACACAGATCCTTCCTTACTTTGTCCTGGAAGTATTGGTGGTCTGGCTGTAAAACTGACCACAGTCAGTGAAATAGTAAAAACAACTCAAAGGCTTACACAAGTGCAAACCTTTCAGTATCTAGCTAAAATTCCATCCACATCTGGAAGAAGTTAGATTTTTTTAAAAAACCCAATTTTGTTCTTCAATTGTTTATGCAAATCTATGCAAAGCAAGCATATGAGCTGAATGAAACAGCTGCTACCATAGCAGCAATAACAGTACAAAGGAACTGCTGGGAGACTGAAGTGACAAACTGACACTGGAAATACTGACATCTGTGGAATGATGGAAAAGAAACCAGTACAGTAGGAGACCAGTTTGTGTTTATATTCCTCTTTTAGATGTCTGGAAATCAAGTCCTTCTTCAATAAAACGTGTTGCTCATGAAGCAACAGCTAAGCCAAAAAAAGTCACCCATTCTGACATGAAAATGTAAAGACCACACTGATGCCTGATAAAAATCTCATCTTGTGATAGAGTTTTTACTGTGCTGTTGGGAAGCTCTGGCCAGTACTGAACAGTGTTTCTGGAACATAGCAATTATAAGCAGGCTTTTATCAACAGCTCCTTCAAATACAAGGCACCAGGCAAGGACAGGACACCTGAGGTTAATAAACACACTTGACAAATCCTAAATACCAGTAAAACAAGATACAAGATGCTATGAAAACTGGAATAAATGCAGATTTACAACTAATGCTAGAGCCCACAGCAGGATCTCCTTTCAGGTCCAGGACTTCAGTCTGTTGACAAGTCCTGTTCCCCATCTATACCAGGCCTAGTGTCTTTAGCAAAGCACACAAAACTCCAGATCAAGCACAGCCACATTCTTCACCCTGCCCTACTCCAAACCTGCTGGGTTTCTTGACTTAAAGGCCATATAGATTATACTCCAGCAGTGTAACATAAATGCTACATGCAATATTGTTACTAGCAACCTTTAAAACTCCTACAGCCTGTGCCGAGAAGGACAGGAGCAATATGAAGTGAACTGACTCACCTGAAGAGCTCCAGGCAGGATCTGGAGAGGTTATTAATCCACATCCACTCCAGATTCTTGTCAGCACACTTCACACCCCATTCTCCCAAGTGGGGAAAGCCTCAGTTAAGGGCATTAAACTAAAGCTGGAAAGCAGGAACTCTGATGTGTGCATGGGATCAGAGTGATGGTACCACAGCAGGGAAGGGGAACCAGAACAGCCAAGATTAACAGATCTTGGATTTGCAGGCACTGGGGCGCCAGCAGAGTAACTGCAGAGCAGAGCAGCAGCAGTGTGAAAGCAGCAGGCTTGGTCTCTGCACTCGCTGCTGAATGTGGACCTGAGACACTGTCCCAGTTTATGGCAGTGTGTGACAAAGCTACACACCCAAGGAACAAGCTGACCCCACACTTCAGCCCTGGTTTGTAATACCACAGAATTACAGCTTGCAGCCATAAAGGAAAACTACCAAAATACCCCACTGAACTGTGCAACAGCACAATTTATAAATACACAGTTCTTATTTTAATCAGTTATCAGAAAAGTGATTACTTGGCCACAAACAAGTACGATATATGCCAAGCACCCTCTCCCTGGGCTTTCATTTATTTAAGGTGCTGGCTAGAGCTGCAATAATCACTTATTTGAGTCAGATACAAAATTTCCAAACTGGGAATGAAAATGTTTTAGCATATGGATCTATATTATTGCTTATTCCCTACAAGTTGCAGAGAGCCACTTCTTCTCACTATGTATTCTCACTTGGTGTTAAGTTTCCAAGGAGAACACAAGTCAGAAGTGTGCTGGAGAGCAGCAGGAGTAAAAATACAAAACATCATTACCTCGAGGCAAATCACTGCCGCTGGGATCACAAGAGTAAGCTGGAAGAACAGCACTGGCTTCTCCCACCTCACTCACTGGGGGAAGAGGAGCTGAATAAATTGGGAATGGCACTGAAGAAACTGCTACAATTGGAAGGAAACAAATGTCACTCAAAAGGTCAACTTTGCCATGATACATCAAATGAGTAAGGTGTTAAGTTACACAATTCAGCATGCACTTGGACACATTGGTACCCCTAAACACAGCCTCTAACAAAATTCCATTCAGCAATCACTTTGAAAGGTATACAGAAGAAATTTTAAAACTTGATGGGAAGGTTTCAATTTCTCAAGCCTTAACTGCACTTCTATCTGCAAGCTGTATATTCCAGTTAAAGGAAAAAAGTATTTTCCAATAATTTCTTTCTATTAGAAGGCAGGCCAGACTTCTAGGACAGATAGTTATGTAAGATAACAGCAAACAGACTAATCACTTAAAGTCCTCAAAAGTGCGACAGTAAGCCCACAAAAACAAGGGAAGGTTTGAGACATATCAGGACAAATCTTCTGGACAGACAACTGTTAAATATCCTTTTAGGTGGCCCACACCTCTAACACAGCAGCAGATTGGCACCAGTGAGCAGACAGCTTTGAGAACTGCGCTGACTAAACTCTCATGCAGAGTAGAAAAAAAAAAAAGATAAGAAAAGTGAGACAGAACTGAGCAGAATGGAAGCTGGAGACTTTTTAGATGCTAAATGAAAAGCTATAGAAGACAGGAGAAGTGCTCTTTGCAAGAAGGAAAACAGAATTTCTTCCTGACTGCCATTTTCCAAGAGCAAAGCAGGTACAGCACCTGTGGTGGAGAGTGCACCCTGTGACTACCTACAAACCTGATCTCCTTGCACAGAGGAAACTAAGGGTCACAAAAATAAACTGAAACACCACAGCCAGTGACTCTCCTGAACTGATAGTGTTCTAGAGGCTTGCTACCTCAACTCAAGAGGAAAATTAGCAGTAGGAAAGGGGAGGTGAAGGGAGCTGCACTGAACTGCTGCCTTCTGGAAAGAATTTTCTAGCAAACACTTGGCATTAATGGTTAAAGGTGGCAAGGGGGGAACCCAAAGCAGAGACCTCCAATTCCCATAGAATATCAGGGGAAACAGCCCCTTCAAAACAAGAAGCCAGCAGCCAAATTACAACTATGTAATTTTAAACCAAAGCAAGTGACACTTTTTTTTAAAAGCCTTTTAAAACTTGTTTTGGATGGGGGGGAGGAAGGGAGGGAAAAATGTAACTGAAAACTTGGAAATCCAAGTCCACAGCTGCAGTCTGTACACTCTACCTGGCCTCCCCACAGAAAAGGGAGATACTATGACAGGCTGCACTGCTGTTTGTGGGGGAGCTGCTGTTATGACACTGGCTGGAGTGGAGGCAGCAGAATTTGAAGAGAGACCTGTAGCTGGAGCAGTATAAACATCTGTGGAGGTGGAAACTGCTGCAGAGTTCACCAACACCTGGAAAAGAGTCAAGAGTATTCAACAGTCTGCCTCTGCAATTGGCTTTGACAAAGACCATGAAAATACCACACACTTCAAAAATTCTCACTTCACACAAATCCATCTTGCAAATCCTAGCTGTAAAGGCACTAACTATCCAAACTCTGTAAAAATTGACTTGAAAATACCAATTTAGAGACACAGACACCTTCAAGGCATCTTCTATTTTGCTTATATTTGCAGGGAATTGCATTCTCTGCTGCCAGAGGCCGTGAGGGGTCCCCAGAAACTGTCACAGTCCAGGCAGAGTGGTTACCTCTCTGCAGGGCCACCACAATGAAGTGTGAGATACAGTTCAGAGTACCAGACACTACCTTCTGGGGATAGCTGTAGGAAGCCACTTCATCTTGAGGTGACACCGAGACTGGCCCTTCTTCCTGAAGGGATTCCAAAGTAAAGCATGGTCCATTTCAGTGGCAAACAAGCCACAAGGCACACACACCACGCCCCTATTTTTCATTCTTAAATTCATGGACTGTACACCCAGAGTATCTTTTGTAGCTCAATTAAACACAGTTTTATTCTGGCATGCTCAGGACTGCTTTCACACCCACTGTGGAGCAGCAGGTGACTGAAAATTTAGTTTCAAATTTTAAAAAAAATTAAAATTCCAAGACAAGTTCTACCACAGATGAGATCTCTCTAGTCCCATAGAGGAGGACTAAGATTAACTGGAATATAACCTGAAGGGTAGCCTGATAAAAGCAAGTGCTGTCTGGAGCAGAGAGGGAAGAGTAAACAGCACTCAAATACACAGTCTCTCTTTGCAGAGGGGAAGGTGGAAAATCATTAATGTATCCAGTGCAATTCAGACTGTGCTTGCAGACTCAGATAAAAACCTCACCATTCAGGGAGGAAAAGGATGGTGAATATATAAAGGAATGCTGATTTCATTGTTTATTAAGTCTCTGGCTACTGTGCATCCAAGGACAGTTTCCATGAATGCCACACACCTCAAAGATCTCAAATCTGAACAGTCTGTGAGTAAAACTCACCAAGTTTGCTGTAGGTTCTGCTGAACTAAACACTGTTGCAGTTTCACAGCTGGGATCTGGAGGACATAGGCAAAATTAATTGAAAAGAGCTGCATTAAATCTAATCCTTCAGAAACATAAGAAAAGCTCATAATTGAGTGTGTTACAGTCATCAAATGTTCTAACAGTAAAGACTAAACTTTTACTTACCTGGAGGTACATAGATATATTCCTCATGAAATTTCCCTACAAGGGAAAGAGAACAGGAAGTTTTTATTCAGGGGAAAAAAAGGGGAAGGCAAAAAAGCTTAAAGCTGGACTTACTGCAATTACATTTCAGTGCATCCATTAATACCTTGCTTTCAGTATCAACTCACTTTGTGTCCTTTAGGAGATGTAAGGAACCTACTTTTGACAATGAAAAGCACACTGACAATCTCTTAAACATTTTTTTGCCTATTAATCCTTCAAGAACTCACCATTTTCACTTGCTTCTTCCTCCTCCTCTAAGGCACTCAGGGTCTGCTTGTTAGATGGAACAGAGTTTGGAGCTCTCCTTGCTACCCAAAATGCCCCTGGACCATGGACAATGGGAGCATGGCTACTGTGGCTCTGAAAAGCAAAGTCAGAAGCACACATTTAGAAACAATTTTGAACCTTTCCACACTCTGTAGACAGACACATAGAAACAGGCTGGCAGACCCAGCTTGCTGCAACCAAAGCTTACTAGAAGCTGTGTCATCATCTGTGTGTCCATTCCAATGCAAAAAACATCTCTTTCCTTTTCCTTCTGTTCTGCCTTGCACACTGAAGGCAATTCAGAAGCTTTACCATTGTCCTATGCCACACAGTCAAGCTGTTCCCTCCCAGAACTCAGCCAGCTTTATCCCAAGCTCTATCAAAGGAGGGAGCAGATCCCAGACAAGGCTGCTACCCCCAGCATGCATTACTGCATTCCTCACTCTAGAGCATTCCCCCCAGGTCAGCAGCAAATCACTTCATCCATACACTGATCATCATGGAGAAAGGTCATCTTCAGTCACACCTAGTGCAACCAGAAGGTGGCTGCTGGCACAGACAGCAGTGTCTGCACTAGGCTGACTCACACATGCAACCCTGACTATTTCAAAGAGCAGCACACCCCAAGGTTGCCCACAGCACTCCTTCAGTTTTTTACATGCTCTTTGCTGCTGCACTGAAATCAATCTTTAGCTGCACCCCAGTTTAAAAGATCAGTTCTCTGAAGGAAGAATGTAGGGTTGAGGTGCTTGAGCAAAAGAAGTTGATTCACTCTTGTGATGGCTAAGGTGACACTCAAAACTCTCCTCAGAAGACACTGGTGACTATGAGATTGATAAAGTGCTCAGAGAGGCTTCAAAGATTCCCAATGTTGAAGCAGAAGTGGTAAGTCAGAAGATTCTCCCACCAGGCCTCTGGCAGCATGGCAGAGTCCTCTGTGAGATGCATCTTTCCCCAGGAAATGTCACACTCCTTTACTAAACAAGACAAGGAAGAGATAGAGAAAAAGCTTTGGCATTGACAATAACAAAGTCACTGAATGAACATGAAAACCTATTCATTAGGAGCTGCAGGCAAGTCTAGCAAAGGGGGAGAAAAAGCCACTGAGCTATATTGATTTCGTGTTGGCAAAAAGAAATTGCAGGATAACGCCTCCTTATTCCTCGGCACTCTTTGAGGAAAAAATTAGAGCAAAGATTACAGACCCAGGACAGATCAGAGCAAAGGAAAAATGACTGGTGCTGAAACAGCCCTAAGCATATTCTCTCTCCCTCATTTAAATATGAGTCTAACAATAGTTTAGTTCACTGCTTCAACACAGCAAAAAATTAAAATATACCAGGTTGCTTTTGGTGTGCCTTTTTTTTTTTTGGTTGTTTGTTTGTTGTTGTTTTTGTTTTGTTTTTCTTTTAGTCTATTTTCCTATTCAGATACCTATGTATAAGTTGATTTTTTTTAGCACTCCTAGCTTTGGACTAGATTAAGACTACAAATAAAGACAAAAAAGCATTTAAAACTTTAAGAACCACTTTGCCATGTTCTCTGCAACTCAACAAAAGGACTGCTTTAAGAAAAGTCTAGGTTTGCAATTTTTTTCCTGTTTCTGTAGCAGAAGAAACTGTGTCAGGAACATGTTAATCCAAAACATCACAACTACAAATTCATCGGAAAAAAAAATCCAGGCTATCACTATCCAGTTTCTGAATCTTGCTACCCAAACGATAAATTATAGTGCAGCAAACAAGAGAAAAGCTTTCTCCCACAATGTTTAGAGCTAGACAGACATACACAGGAGGAAAAGATTTTGTTTTCAAACTGCAATAGAAACGAGAAACATGATTATGTTTATGAAAATATGCTTAAAAGAAAACAGGTGTTGCTACTGAGGATACAAAGAAGGGAACATCTAGGAAAACTGAGGTTTCAAGCTGGTTTTACAGGAACTAGACTAATTTCAGTCTTCCATTGTCAAAAATGCATTCACTGCTAAACCTTACTCCAAGAAAACAAAGAACCTGCTGTATATTTAGGTAAAGAATCACTGTACATTTAGTTTCCCCCTTCTCCTCCTCTTTCTGAGAGGCTTCACCTTACCCTTTGCTCATAACTCACAGGCAGAGCAGGAAAAGTAGTGTCATCTCCTTCAATTTCACAGAAAGTTACAGTTTCTTCTGGCCCCTGGGGCTCCTCTGCACCCCCTGGCACGAAGCCGTACTGGCATTCCTTGTTCACACATGGCAGCGGGCGGCGGCTGCGGCTGTACGAGCTCGGGGAACAAGAGAGGAGGTGAGCAGTCACACCACCTGCATTGGCTGCTCAATTTTAACTCAGTTCTTTCTGCAGAGCCACCAAGAAACCTGCTCTTTCACACTCTGCTGTGAACAGGCAATTCATGCCCCAGCATCCTACCCAATGCCTGATACAGCAATTTTTGGTGGAAGAGGTTTGTTGTCACTCACCAGGACAAGGTGTCATAACTCTGACAGCCTCTCTTCCCTGGGCTGGGGTAGAATGCTATCTGAGGGCCAAGCATTTTGTGCCTGTCTATAAAACAGGCACATCCCCTGAGTTTAAAGGGGGAAAAGTGCAACTACCAGAAGTGCCTCTCAGCTGTAGTTTTACCTGAACAGCACAAACTCTCTCCTAACCAGTCTGCAGCAAGAGTGAACAGAAAACAAGTGGCCAACTCATGTTTTCAAAGCCTCCTACCTCGGCATTCCAGAGTCACGGTGCTGCCTGGGAGGATTCTGCTGGTGATAGGGTTTGTAGGGTGCCATGCTTGCACCTCCCTGGGAGCAGTGGATGGGAGGGAAGCGCCCTGAGGGAGCACTGTGCTGCAGCCGGGGTGGCAGCACTGGCTGTCCCCTGCTGTAAGCCACAGCCATGAACACTTCCTTCCCACGGACCTTCTTGAGCATCCTTTTCCGTGTTTTCATATCCATTTCTGCAGTTTGCATTGAGGACAGAAAAGAGATTTACGCCTTAAATGTGAGCTATGGTCTCAAATGATCAAGTGAAGAATTAATATTTGAACCCATAGAAAAGAAAGCCAGTGGCCTATTTCAGAAAAAGTGCATTACAAATATGAAAAGTACAGACTCTTCTTTAAAAGGCTCAAGCAGGAATTCTACATAATGAGGATGCAAGCATCTGACATGGGAGTACCATCCCAGCTTCAGCTGATCCAATCAGTACTCAGTGTTAAAACCTCTCTATGCAGGCTGCATTTATTCATAAAAGTAAAAAAAAACAAACCCTCAATTCCTCCTCCAAATTAAACTGAACCCATATTTAAGTGGGTCTCTGGTCCATTCATGCATCTCTGCTAATGCCAGGACAGACAAGCTCCCTGGTCCACTGACATGTCTTTTAGATGATTCTCAAGTGGCAAATTTGTTCTGGGCAATTTTCAGCAATACTAAATTTGCTCTGTATTTCAATGGATTTGCACTTTTGCAAAGGCAAATTCATCCCTGTCTGAAAGGTAGCTTTCCATCACACCCCTGCAGTGGCCAAGTTTTACATCACAGAGTGAATTGAGTCCCTTGCAATATCCAAAGACTGCTACAGTTACAACTCTCATGAGCAACTCCTCTACTTCCTGGGAAGAAATGCTTCTAAAAGCCTTGTACAAACCTATGCCTGAGAAGTGTCCACCTGTTATTTTCTGATAAACTCCTCCTCTTCTGTTGTGAGCCATATTCCAGGCAAGGACAGGAGCCACTTGTGACACTGGCTTTAAGTTTGCCAAAGGAACTGTGTGCCTGCAGGAAGGACACCCATGTTAGCAGAGCCCCAGGGATACACTCTGCACAACAACATAAGCTGAAGCAACACCAAGACAAAGGAAAATAGCTTGTGAAAATAAATAATCTGTTTCTCTGGTACCAAGCACACATTACTGCTACTTGTTTAATAAGAAAAGACAAGCTAGGCTTTAGTTTAAACACTATTTGCTTCCTGTGTCAAGTCTCTCTCCCCTGCCTGCATTTTGTGTGCCTCCAGAGGTACACCTAAAAGCAGGGGACAACAGAGAATTTGTGCAGGATGTTGTCAATCTCAGCATTGGAGGAGGGTGAATGATTGAACAGCAAGGGGGAGAAAGTTATTAGATTCACCAGAAGTGCCAATTATTTCATTGCTTGGGTACAACATAACTCCAGAGAAACCCAACAGCAGAGGGCAATTTGCTCTCTGTGAATTAAGCTCAAACTGTAAAGATTACTTTTAAATTCCAGTGAAGGAAGAACAAGATTTCACAGAAAGCATTACAATAATGATTTTGGTCATTACAAATCCAAGAAAACAAACAAAGCCCTCAACCAGAAAGAGTTTAAACTTGAAGTCATCACCAGACTGCTTACTTTTCTGCCAGCTCCTCAACAAATACAGTCAATGTGTTACTATCCTGTCCAACTTCCTGGATGTGAGCATTGTAATACTTCTCTCCTGGTTCCAGACGCACCTGGAGAGAGAACAAGGGAAGCTCAGAAAAAACTCAAAAACTCCTGTATCAGAATATTGTCCACAAATCACTAATAGCAAAGGCTGCTCCCAGCCAGTCCCATGTTAGTGAGCTGGCCCCAGAGTCTCAAATACTTCTTCAAAATAGCAACCAAAATAAAGAGCACTGTACTAACTTCAGGGAGGATAAAAAGAAATAAAATCTGTCTTGTGAGCAACTGAGAGGCAAGATACCAGCCCCCCAACTTATTTTTATCCCCTTTTTTTTGGCCCAGCAGACAAGTGCCAAGGAAGACTGCTGCTTAAGAACTTGAGGAGAACAGAAGATAAAGTAGGAAAAGGAAAGCTCTGCTCAGTGAGAAACAAGTCACTGAGTGAATCATTAGCACTGCCTTAAAGACTGATTAAAAAAAACCGCCCTCACTACATACAACATCCAAATACAAAGAAAACTGACCTTCCTTTCAGCATCTCCTGTCCAGATTATTCTACTCTTCACTTTTTATTTTATAAAAATATTTTGCTACTTCACTGTTGAGAAAGATAAGACCATCCAGAATTGTTGCTTAGCCCAAGTGAAAAATCCAAAGACATCTACATCAAAAGCACGCCCTGTGCATTCTGAGCTCTGCCTGGAACTTCCACACTCAGAGAATTTGGGTGACTGGTTTACATTGAATCCCCAAACTGCTTTTCTATAGACTGGCAAGTTTAAAGGTAGATTTTAGAAAGAAATTACATTTAAAAGAACATCTACAGGGAAGAGAATGAGAAAAGCATTAGAAAATTCTATGAAGTCAAATGACATCATGGTTTATCACAGTCCATTTAAAGTAAATTTAAAGTCCATTTTAACAGTTTATTATAACTGAGTCTCCTTTGAGTACTAACCTGACACTTATCTCCTAAATAGTACTGTCTCCCAGCAAACACCATGTAGTCAGTTTTTTGAAGCTCTAAAAAGAAATGAATAAACAAATAAATGGGGGAAAAAAGCCTTTAAGCTACTCTTCTTTCTTCACATATCCTACAAGTACTTCACGATAGCAGCCAACTACAATTTATAAGCCAACTGAGTTAAATACTTCCTGCACATACCTGAATATTCCCCATAGTAACAGTGGAGTAACTCTAGGTGTTCTTACAATAGACCATAACCAGGCTAAGTCACATGAGACCAGCATCAGCCAGATAATGCAGCAAGCAGCACTGCTACAACACTGCAGCTTCTGTGGTGGCACAGAGCTAATCCTGCATTTAATACAAATCCTGGAATTAAGAATGTTGGACATCTCTTATCTTGCCAGAGTCCCAGTGGCACTTGGCAAACATGAAATGTCATCCAGGAAAAGCTAACATTGCCTAAAGTCTCCTTGCTGTTAGATTTCAGCTTTTTTTACCTCTGTTCCTTGCCTGGCTTTTCTACACGTCAGTATTCTACACAGATAATTGGTTACCACACTCTGTTCCAAGAATTTTAATGATCCTCATTACTGATTACGCTGTGGTGAAATGCTGGAGTTCTTCAGCATGCAAAGCACTTTGGGTCAGACATCAAGTATCACTTAAAAACTTATCTTTCTTGGTAACTTCTTGCTTTACAGATCAGCCACAGTGAATGCCAAAAAGCAGCCAACCTTTCCCAAGCCACGAGAACCACAAAATCTCTGCAGAATGTTCAAGCCCAGGAGGACTGGGAGGCAGGAGAAAAACTCATCTGACAGATCTCAATGCTAAATTTGAGATCTTCATTATTATACAATTCTGAGGCCAAAATCATGCTCTAAAAAGAAGTCTTTGCACACATGCTGCAACAAAAAACTCTCGCATTTGAATGCTTTCCAGTACAACAGAATGGCAACAGAGTTCTGTGCTCTGCATTGAATCCTCCTGTTTCCTGTGTACAGTCAATGAGTAGCAGAGATCAGATTTTTAGCAACCTTGTACCATTATACAGTATCAGAAGCCAGGTATTTCATACTTTGAATGCCAGACAGGAAACCAAGAACATGTCCTACCTACCACTATCTGCTGGGTTCACCTGTGCCCTTCACATTTCAGCTGTGAAGAAACAGGTGACAGGACTCAAGATTCACAAATTTAATGCTGACCCTACTACAGGAAGAGTTTTTTGGGTTTTCCTTTCCAAAAGATACCTTTTCTACTGTCCAGCCAAACATCAAACTCCACATTTCGATAGATGGTAGAGTCCAGTGCCTTTAGCACTTTATAAGGAACAGGCATCTTTGGAGGATTTTCTGGAGGCTAAAAACAGAATTGGAATGGAGCATTAACAAGTGCATTTCAAGTGTTCAGCACAGTCGCTATTCTGCCAGCATCTGTGCAGCATTTTAAAAAGTACAGATGCTATTTTCCAAAATTTTCACTTCCACTGTATTTCCCTAAAAACTAAAACTCAGGAGTATGAAAACAGATCCAGGCTCTCAGGTGCTGAGCAAACTGACTCTGGAAAGCAGAACAAGCTCAAGAGTAACACTTAGCATTGTTCTGTACTCAAAATTAATCAAAGGAAGCCAACCAGACCAATGAAGCCAAAGCTTAAAAAGCAAGTGAGAATTTCAGTTATTGTATCTGAAAACTCTGTACAGTTTCTAGAAGTATTCTGAAGCAATTTATACTATGGTCAAGACAAAAGTAAACTAATTTAAACCACATTCTGGGAAAAACAAACAAACTGGGAAATATCTGCTAAGCTCCATCTTTAGGGGGAAATAAAAATCAGCTAGAGAAGGACTAGAGAATTTCAGAAAGTAAAAGAGCACTTCCAGTTTAAGAGAATCTCAAGGGCAAAACCAAAAGACAAGTAGATGGAAGAAATAAAACACCCACTAACCAAAAATACATTTTCAGAAAGTGGTAAAGAGGATTTAGCCCTAACAAGGGTAACATCATACAACAGGAAAAAAAAAAAACCATACAAAAGCAAACCATAAGGATTTTTCCCCAAACTGCCAAACCTTTTGTTCTTCAATGCCTTGTTTGAACTTGGTTTCCTGTGGATTGTCAGTATCGTTGCCTTCCCAGTCGTCCAGTCTAAAAAATTGAAAGTAAGATTACAAAAGCTACAACACATGATTTCTAGCCAGGATTAATATCACCAACTGTTCAGACAACCTGAAAAAGCACCATGGTGCCATCAAGTGGCACATTTTGCCTTAAACACCAGCAAGGTGCAATGCAGTGCAGGACAAGCCTTTTCCAAGCTTTAAGAACTTGACCTTTGCTTGTTCCAATACCCACCCCTAATGAGGGCTACTGCTTGCCTTAGGAAAGGATGAAGGTGATCCCACTGACTGAATTCTTGCACTGTCAAGTAAAAAAAGACACTCTGTGCCAGGTACCATCAAACCAATGCTGTCTGCAAGCATTCAGAGGCAGCTCTCAAGCCTTTCAGAGCTATGGAGGCTTAGAAAAATAAGTCTCTCATTAAAAAAAATAATAAAAAAGCTCTAAAGGAGCAATTTTACTTACAAACAAGCTGTCATTTTACAGAGTAACACACAACTATAACACAGCCTGCAGCAGAGGATAGTCAATTACGTGGCACTTTCCAGCTCCAAGCAAAGCACACTCGTCCACGATACACTTGAGCTTTGTGTTTGTGTCATAACACAGGAAAAGAAGAGTTAATAGTCCATAAAAATTCATAGAAACTTGGAAAAGTTGTCCTCTGCAAGGTTTTTAAGGGTTTTTTTTTGCTTCCCTCTTACCAGATCCCCTGCCCAGCATACTACCTCTTTTCTGATGGATTTCTGGGCACTTTTTCATGGAGACAACCAAAGTTTGCATCCTCACTTCCTACAGGAGCAGTGTTTCTGTTCTTCTTGGATCCACTTCGAAACACCTCAACTGCAGACCTTAATTCTTCCTCATCCATGCCAAACACATCTTTGTAGAGGATCTCATATAATACAGCTGAACAAATCAACACAAAGCTCGATAATATGAGATCCATAAGAACTGCTGCAGTTTTCAAGGCAGGCAGATCTTCAGGTATCTACTGTTACAAGGCAGTAGTGACATCAAATGCAGTTAAAGACAGGATCATAAAGTAACTCAGCTGGGAATAAGGAACCTCTGAAATTCATTTGGTCCAAAACCCACTTAACAGGTTAAAAACTTAGTCTATGAATAAAAATATTCCAGAAATGAGCTTCCATCTCTCTTCTCCCCCCCCTTAAAACTGAAACAAGCCCTGCCTCTAAACATATGAAAATATACAATTCTCTTCCACAGAAAAATGATTTCAAGTTTACCCTGGCAAATGGCAGCATTTTCCTGAAATTGTTTTGTATACACAGAGTCATAATGGCCGTTACCGGAACAACACAGTAAAATCTGGGAAAATTAAGAAAAAAAAAAAAGTTTTAAGGCTGGAATGATGTAATCCCATCAATTACAATGAATTCAGTAAATTCTGATATGCTTTCATTCTATAGTTGACACCAACTCACCAAGAAAACAATAAATATTCTCAATATAAACATGAAAAAGCTGAGCTATTTTTGAACTGTAGCATCAGCTCAAAACTGAAATTTAGGTAAAGCCTCTAAGTAACTTTGTATCAAAGAAAAAAACCATCCTTCTGTATTGAACACAAAACAGGAGAGTGTTTCCAAAACCACCATTTGCTCAGGAGGTAAAATAAGTACAACCATTGAATGCAGCACCCCGAGATATACTGTCCCAAGTGTCAAAGACACATTTCATCCTTCTCTGCCTGCAAGGCTAGAAGAGCATTTACTTCTCTAGCCCTTAAAACTTTGCTTTTAAGAAGCAGAATAGATGCTTTCTGCAACACATGCACTGACACATCATGTAAACATGTGCCACCAAACTTCTTGGCACACAACCACAGCCAACTGCAACAGGCAGAAGCCCTGAAGCAGCTGTCAGCACGCTGCCAGCGAGGATGCTACCCAGAAAACCAGCTCCAAGAAGGCACCCAGATGCCAGGACTCTTAATTCTGGGTGCTCTGTGGATTCTGCCAACACAAGCTCTCCTCTTGTGGTGAGGAGAAGCAACACCAGAAGGAGCTGCTGCCCAAACTCAGTGTAATGCCAGACAGCTGCCAACACTTAATGAGAGTTCTGGTGGGAAAGCCTTGAGCATTTAGACTATGCTGTTTGATTTTTAAACTCAGCTCATTTTGGAATTAAATTAAGCTACACAGGGAACAGTGTAGATGAAGAAAGAAGCACATGTAATGAAGACAGCAATGCTCATCAACAGATCAGTAACAGCTGCAGCAGCACAGGTTCAGAGCAGACTGGCCACCTTGGCAAATCTAGCAGTCCACACTGAAATCCACACCACAGCAGCTTCACTGGCATCATGCCTGAAGTAGCCACGTAATTGTGCACCCCCCATCTACACAGCTCCAGAAAGCACCAGAGGGGTCAGATTCGAGGTAATACAGAGTATTTATTTTTTATGCTCCTTCCTTTTGCCCCCAGCAGTAGTTCTGATGTAGATAAGCTGTTCCAATAACTCCCATTCTGAACTAGGATCAGTTTGTAGATCACAAAAACCAATCAGTTTGTTACAGTCATCTCTTCCCATTAACTTTTCAGGGAAAAAAATTGCACAACTCATCCAGCTTCAGGAAAAGTAAGGAAACAGACTGGCAGGGGAACAGAAGGAAATTGCCCTCACTTCTACCGACCTTGTCTTCAAAGCCATTGTCTGTAGCACGTGTGGGTGGCTTCCCAGGGTACCGGTACACAATGAAGTCTCGCCTAGGTAAGCAGAGGGAAAAACAAGACTTCAAGCACACTTTCAGTAGAACCATGATAGGAAGAAGTTTCCAGGGAGCAGTTTAGAGCTGTTGGTTTACAGAAAAATCAAGCAAAGCACTTCCCCTGATAAACGAATGCTACCATAAAGGAATAGCCAGATGAGCAAATCTATCTTGAGGGGAAAACAAGAAATATCTGTGAAAGATCATGATGTTTACTCACAGATTAAGTCAAGTACTTAGGCTTACAGAAGAGTGCTCAGACACAGACTATTCAGTCTAAGTGATTTAGGCAGCCTGCAAAAGGACTAGAACCTCAGTGCAGAGAGCTAGTAATTCCTGCTAAACTTCAGTTGCTCCTTTAGTACTGGGACAGAGGGAGCCTGCAAAAGGAGGCTTCTATCTCCTACCACTAGACCCAGACTGCTTTATACAGAGAGCAGCATTTTTAGCAAGGCAGTAGCACCTGCATAGTTTTGTGTTACTTCTGAAATAAATAGTGTTTACACACCAGGTAGGGCAGGTACTCCTCACTTCTGGAGCTTTCAAGAACACCTATATGAGTTTTAGTCATGCTTGTAACTACCACACAGTGTTTCCACTGCACACAGCTCCTCGGTTTTCCCCATTTTCCAGTCCTCAGCCACTGGAAGCAAACACTTGACATTCAAGTTTAATATCAGAAAGAAGATAACAAACAAGCAACTCTGGAAACTGACCCGTCCCTTAATCCCCATTAGAACAAGGGCTATGATGGCACCATTTACATGTTAGTTAAGTAAGTTTTTTAGGAAAGCATTTCTCATCCTGTTTCACACATTCACCTCTCAGTGGCAAGCACACAGAAAGTTCTGGGGCCAGAACCCTCACACCAAGTGGAAAACGAAGTAAGCCTTAAGAAAGAGGTACTTACTTGTACATCATTGATAAAGCACTTATTTCCAGCTGGCCAGCACTCTCCTATGCAATATTATGAGATTATGTGAGACAGCAGAAGAATCTAGACATCAACAACTATATTCTACATTTCTGCAGTGTTAAAATTCTGTACTATTAAAATATCTATTCAAAATCATCAGTTTGTTAAAGCAATAATGCACTGAAAGTTGAGATAGAAGGATTTGGGGGGAGAGTAAAGTAAAAGGAGTCTGCTACATGGGGTGGCCACAATTACCAAAATTAGTAAGACTGAGCTGCTCCGACACATCACTTTACTTTTTTTTTTTAAACCTACATTTGTTTCAGAAGTTGCTGCATTCACCAAGGTTACTGGTTAAAAACGAAATAAATACAAGTCTGAACAGTAAAGGAAGAAGCAGGGGATTGTAAAGCCTTACAAACACTTCATATAAGGTACACTCCATATATTTTGCTTTTTTTCATTTTAAAGAACTACAGTTATGAATAAGCTTTTACCATCCAGTCTGCAGAGACTGCTCCTTTGCACCCATGCAAATTCCCTACTAAAACTACTATTGTTTATACAGACACAGTTTATTCACATTTATCAGTACAAACCCTAACTGTACTGATTGCAATTAATATGCAATTGATTCTCCAAGATTTGGGTCTTCCTAAAAAAACCCCACAAACTCAAATAACCACATTTTTAAATAGCTACCTAAACACCTTGGTGTTCTAGTCCCTTCAAATTTAAATAGCTTAATAAGTCTTAGATCAGGCTTACCTTTGGATCTCCTAGTCGTTCTAGGTATTTCTCAAATGAGCCTTCAACATACTTTTGACAAAACAAAGAAGAAAACAGATATAAAAACTTAGGCCGTTAGAAAGCAAAGTTACAATTAAACCTAAACACTACTTAACAGCTACTAGCTATTAATTTGGAGGGGGCAAGGCATGTAGAACATAGGAATGATTTGGGATATCAATGTGATATTACCAAGAGGATCCTGAAAAAAAAAAAATCTTAAGGATATAAGTCCAAGTAATATTCAAGTCCCTCCTAGATCAGATGAAGCACTTAAATATGATTAGAGGGAAAACAAAGAAAGAAAAACCCCAAAACACATCAATACCCTACAAACCCACACTGCACACACTCAAACTGCCACAGACAAAACCAACTAAAAACCACACCTCAAAACTCCATGATTTTATGTAATTATTCCAGCATTTCCCAACATCTTTTAGTATTAATTTCTTGCTCCAAAAATCTACACATTTCCCACCTACTAAATTCTGCAATGGTCACTCCACAGAGAATATACTACACAAATAACTTGCCCTACTCACTACTTAGGTTTTAGTAACTTGTTTGCAGGAACTTCAGAACCAAAGTCAAATAAAACCTGTGCAACTACAGCTCAACATAAGGAAGCAGTCACCCTGATATTTCTCCTGTCTTTCAATCATCAAGCGTAACAAACCATCGTGTTCTCAGTGCTAAACTGCTGACCCCCTCCCACAGCATTTCCCAACTACACGTACCCAGCTTTTAAACAGAACACACGGTACTTACGGATTCAAACCTCGACTGGTGCTGCCTCATAAACGAAACACAGGCTTTCCTAACTTCTGTGTGATGAATCTGAGACGAAAACAGCTGGAAAAATAACGGTAATAAAGGAGAAAATGTCAAGAGTTTAACTTACGCCTTGCGTTAGGCATAAATTCTCCAGACTAACGCCACCACAACAGGAGGCAGTGCAGAGGCTGGGGGGCACCTGGGGACACTTGAAGCTGAGGGAAACCCAAGTGCCCGGAGCCGGTCGCAGCCATCCCCACACACATTCCCACCCATCCCCGCGGCCACCTCCTCGCTCTGGGCCCCCGGCCGGGTCTCCAGGAGCTCTCTGGGGGCACCCCCGGCCCGCCCCGGGCCTGAGGCGCCCCAGCTCCCCCAGCCCGGCCGGCTGCGCACCTGCTCGGAGACGGCTCGGAAGAGGCAGGAGGCGTCCTTGGCCGTCATCTTGCGGTACAGCCCCAGGCTGCCCAGGTACTCGTCCATGGCCACCTCGCTGAAGGACTTCTGCCCGAAGTACTTCTTGGAGCCTTTGTGCATCTTCCCGGCCGGGGCGGCTGAGGCGGGCGCGGAGACGCGGGCCAGGCGCGAGGCGCCGGGCTCGC
>VZRH01000080.1:189122-271831 GCA_013397555.1 Urocynchramus pylzowi | reverse complement strand
CCCCCAACCGAACAATGTCCTTGTAGGAAGGGCAATTAGCACCAGTTATGCACTTCCAAAGTTCTGGAACACGCACGAACATTTTAAAGTTTAAACCCCCTTTGGTCTTCAAAATATTTACTTGAAGAAATCGATGTAACACATCATTGTCAAATTCGATACTCTAGATAGGAAGCTCTGATTAGCATCAAAGAATCCCAGAATGGCTTGGGTTTGCAGGGACCCTAAAGTTCATCCCGTTTCAACCCCCCTGCCATGGGCAGGGACACCTTCTAATATCCCAGGTTGCTCCAAGCCCCATTCAGCCTGGCCTTGAACACTTCCAGGGATCCAGGGGCAGCCACAGCTTCTCTGGGAACCTCTGCCAGGGCCTCCCCACCATCACAGGGGAGAATTTCTTCCTTACATATAATCTAAATAGGAAACACTGGGTGTGCAGAAGTCCAAAGTGATGGGTTATGATGGGATAACACCATGCAAAAGGAGTGATTGTATTGCCAAGCCCATTCCTGTCCTATGTTTTACTTTCTGAGTAAATCACCCAAAGGGCAGCAGTTTGGCAGCAGGTTTGCAGCTCGTGACTATTTTCACCTGGATTCACCATATGCCTTTTTCCCTTTTGAGGCTTAAATCTCTCACTTTTAAGCTCTTTTCAGTACTTCTGTAAAAACATGAACCAAGAGCTGAAGGCATCTGTAGAACATCACAAGAACATCAACAAAGACTATTTCCACCTGTACTTGGCAAAAAAGGTCAAGAGACCACAATGCTTATGCCATGCCTATAAAGAAGTAGTTTAGCTTGTCCTCATCACTGCATCCCAGTGCAGCTTTTATGGTATAAATATATCTGCCCATGAAACTAGATAGTTCATACTCCCTCCTTATTGGCATTATACTCTTTTATCCATAAAGCTGAATGAGTTTGGTACTAAATTGGAAACCATTTAATATCAGTTAATATTAAATGATATTTTCTTTGAGTGTTTGGCCCAGTTGGCAGATCTTAAGTGTAGGAGATGAGACATTTTTTTCCAACTTTTTTATTTCTCTGTTTTGTTTATTGTAACCCAAAAACTTTATCCAAGAATGAAGCAAACTTTTCTGGCTGTCCAGGAGGAAAAGGTTTCAAAGCTGACAAGTCCATTGACTGCAGCGTCTCCACAAGAGTGCTGTAAAAACAGACCAAAAGCAAAAATTAAAGAAGAAAGAGCCACCCTATAGGAAATAGTTTTCTTTCTATGCATCCATACATAATTCTTTAGCATGGAAATATTAAATAAGGATTTGTAGGGAAAGGAAGAGAATGCACAGAGCAGCAGGCCCCAGCCAGCACTGGCTTGTAGGCAGCATTGCTGAGAAGACACTTCTATCAGCTTTCAGAGATAAACTCTACTTTTAAACTTTTTTAACTTCTGTGGTTGCAATGCTGGGAGACTGAACAAGATCTGAAGCTCTGCTCCATAAACTATAGGAGGAAATCCATCCTATTTGAACACATGGCAGAGTTCTCCCCTGAACACAGAGCCAGAAAGAACAGCTACATCAATCTGTTACTTGCTATTATCAGGCTGCAAATAAGGCTCAAATGCTTGGCACTGCCCAACACAAAGAAATAAAAATTCCAAAGCTGACAGAAGCACCAAGATAATGAGTTTAAGAAACTTGCTCAATTTAAATGAATGCCAGGCCTGGTCTGTTCAGAAAGCTCTTCTGAAACAGATGAAATTTTGCTTGCAAGGCAAAGAAACAAGATACAGACTAAGTAAGGGGAGTTACATTTTTTCTGCCTTCAGTTTAAAAGTCATCTGTTATTTTTAGAGTGGCATCAATCACAAGTAAAGAGAAAACAGTAAGATACAGTCAAAACCAGGAGAAGAAATAAACCCAGCAGGAGTCAGTATGAACTCTTAAAAAAAGGAGTTAGGGGTTTTGGTGATGGTGGAATTTTTTTCATGTGTTGTTTGCTTGTGGAGTGGTTTTTTTTGTGTGTGTGTGTTTTTGTTTATTTGGTTTGGGTTTTTCTCCTGAAGTGACAGGCAGTAGATCTGTAAAACTCCTTGTCAGAGGGTATGGTGGATTCAGGAAGTTTGGTTAAAAGGGCAGCCTGAATAAGTACTGGAAAGACAAAGGTACTTAAAATTACTAAACAGATAATATCTGATTTATTAATACCCTGAATCCAAGTGTTTTTCTTTTTTTAATCTAAATACACGTACCCTCAAATGGAAAAAAATAATTAGAAGAGGTCATGGTCAAAAGGTTTGATAAGCATGGTAAATTACTACTTAGTGTTAGTCTATTCACTCTGGAAAATCTAATATCCAGATGGAGATTACAGAGAAGGATGTACATTTCCTTGTTACATTCTCAGTTCTGCAGTCGCAGACTGAATGTTCTTGTCCAGCAGGAGCAGCAGCTCCATACCTGCAGTTACAGTAGAGGACACAGCCATCTCTGTGGAGCTGTTTGGCCAGCTCAAGCTGATGGTTGTCCATCAGCTTGTCATTTATTACTACTATTAATGGTTTTCCTTTCTCCAGAGTCTCCAGGCAGCTACCAGCACCTACGAGAGAAACAGAAAACATGGTGAGAGATGAAATATCCCCCTACTTGCTGCTGAAACAGTGGAGCCTCTTGAGCAACCCAACTCTAGCTGTGGACCTCAGCACTCCCAGCCAGCCCACCCCTGGGCCAGAGAGACTTCATCCCACCGCCCTCCCGCAGCCCCAGGAAGTAGCGGGGCTGTACCTGCGTGGCTGATAACCAGGGCTGCGCTCTGCAGGTCCTCAGCCAGCGAGTCCTTGAAGCGGAACACTTCCACCGCCACGGCCGAGCTGCTGCTGGGCTGCGGCAGCGAGCCCCGGCCCACCTGCAGCACCAGCTTCTGGTACCCGCGGCTCTGCAGCGCCTGCGGGGCACGGGACGGGTGAATGGAGGGGATGGCGGGGGTGGGGAAGATAGTGGGGAGAGGAGATGATGGGGAGATACAGGGTGGGAGGATGAAGAGAGAGATGGAGAAGAGAGGAATGATGGGGAGGGATGACGGGGGGTGGAATGAAGGGGATGAGGCGGGGATAGAGAGGGTGTGTGAGGGGTGTGCCCANAGGGCAGGCCCGGGCCGGGGCCGCGGCCGGTGTCTCGGCCGGTGTCTCGGCCGGCTGACCTGCAGCGCGGGCGGGGAGCGGGCGGTGGCGATCAGCTCGTCGAAGCTGGTGGTGCCCACGGTGACGAACACGGATTTCATGGCCGCCAGGACGGGACGGGCCGGCCGCAGGGCCGCCAGGGGGCGCCGCGCGCCCGCGCAGAGCTCCCGAAATGGCGACCGGGCTGAGGGGAGGGACGGGGCGGGCGGGAACGCCCCCGTCCCTCACGGCCCCGGCCCTCCTTGTCCCTCCCTGTCCCTCCTCGCCCTTCCCTGTCCCCGCCCCAGGCTTCTCTTCACGGGTTTTTCCCCGTCTGCCCGTTTCGGCGGGGCTGGTACCGCTGCCCCGTGCAGTTTTCCCCCACGGTCACACCAGCAGGGATGGTGGCCGCTCTAACGAGCCCACTGTCCGGCAGCGTTTAGAGGGGTAGCCAAGACTGTTTCAGGTTTTTAGACTTTCAAGGAGGAGAGGTAAAAATAAATTTGGAAGAGGGATTCGGAAAGTTTTGGCCTCCACGTGTTATTTCAGCATTGGGGACCCACATAACTCACGGACAGCCTGTCTGGGTGTGTTCAGAACTGCCATTGCCAGAGCAGGGCCACAGCCACCTTCCCTTTGCAGACTGATACTGGCCCAAGTCTCCCACAACACTTCCTGAGGGAGTAACACTTTAACTTCTACCCCCAAATCATTAATATTAAATGTGTTAACACAGTTATGAATATTAACTGTGTTAAATGTGTTCACTGAAGAGTAAGAATAACCCCTGAACAGTTGAACAAACCGAGCTGGCAGTTTTGTTTCTTAATAGTAAGTGTAACACAATGCACCATGCTACAAAGATAAACCAAAGTTAGACATCTAAATCTATTTATTCTCTGAATTAAATTCAACAGATGAGGTCACAACTGTATACACAGTTGTGTATGCATGGTGTTCGAAGAAGGATGCAGCTGAATTGAGGAAACTTCTGATTGCCATGTTAATAATGCTCATTAGCCCCCTGTTGTTTTCATTTAGCATAATGAGCCATGCTGGAATGTATTTATTTTTTTATTAAAGTAAGTAGTGCTGACAGCAGACACTGTCTGGAGGAAAAACGCAGTAGAACAAAACATGATTGGTGTCCTGAGTGCACAGGAACTTAGTGGCTCTGCCCAGCCTCATCCAGCTCTTGCTGTTGTCCCTCAGGAAAAGGAATCTGGGAGCTGAGGGTGGCCACGACACCAGCCAGGTAAAGATCTCACCGAAAGGGCAGTAACAGGTCCAGTGACCATCCAGCAGGGACATGGACACAATGTCAGCCCAGGAAACCCAAACAGCAGTTCAGGAGTAGAATTAGCAGCAAAGACACCCACAAGTCACCTCTGTCATCCCAGCATGAGAAGGACATGGTTAGGTAGGCTCAGAGGAGGGCCACAAAGAGGCTCAGGGGCTGGAACACCTCTGCTGGGAAGACAGGATGGGAGAGCTCAGAGTGTTCAGCCTGGAGAAGAGAAGGCTCCAGGGAGACCTTAGAATCCCTTCCAGTGCTTAAAGGGGCTCCAAGGGAGAGCTGGAGGGACTTTGGACAAAGGCCTGGAGTGACATGACACAGGAGAATGGCTTTAAATTGAAAAATGGCAGATTTAGATTGGATATTGAGAATTAATTGTTCCCTGTGAGGGTGGTGAAGCCCTGGCACAGGGTGTCCAGAGCAGCTGTGGCTGCCCCTGGATCCCTAGAACTGTCCAAAGCCAGGTTGGATGGGATTTGGAGCAACCTGGGATAATGGAAGGTGTCCCTGGCAGAGAGTTAAAACTGGATGAATTTAAGGTCCCTGCCAACCCAAACCATTCTATGGTTCTATTTAAACTGCAAGGTTAAATGAAGTCCCTGTCCAAGAGTGTCAGTGGAAGCCCCAGCTGAGACTGGTCAGGGCAATTAGTGCAGTCAGGGCCCTGACAGCTGTGGGAGAAGAAGGTAGATTTGGGATGAAAAGGAAAATGCTAATTTTTTCAGGTGTTGGAGATGAGGTTCAGCATCTGGTGAAGGACAGGATAATTAAATGTTAGGGGGTTTGGTTGGCTTTTTCTTGTGTCACTGAAAGTCTGTCTTCTGCAGTTAGCACTTCCAGGTTCATGCTGTATAGGGGTTAGAAGAAAAAATATTCACATGTAAAATTGCAGTGACTTAAATTTGTGTTGGAGTTTTCACTGGAGGATACATTCCACTTGCTCATTGAATCAGGCTTGTTAGGGTGATTTTCAATGGAAGAGAAAAGGGAAGAACATCCATTAAGGGACTCAATTTCATGCTGATTTGTACCTGCTATTTTAATTAGAAGTTGTGTAGGGCATAAGTAGAATTTTGCCCAGGCGTGCTTATGCTGAGGTCTGTGAGAGCTACAGATCACTCTCACAATGAGGTGCTTGGAGCTGATCCTGTGCAGTTTTAAGGCAGGTAGAGGTCATGTAATCCAGGCTTCGTGCTGTGCCTTGTTTCATTGCTGCCTCTTCCCTGTGTTCCTACAGATAAACCACACAGTGGTCACAGAACTGCCCTGCCAGTGACTTGTTTGTAGTTAGATCAGCTCACTGGGCTGCACAAGCAGCAATACCAGCACAAGGGAGGTGGCAGAGCTGTGGTACCTTGGATTTAGTCTGTTTTAAACATTGGGGGATTCCTCTCTTCACCCCTTTGTTGTCATAAGCTGCAGGCACGTTCTCTGAGCCCTTTGGCTCAGGCAGTTGAGTGCCTGTAGCTTTGGGGCAAACCATGTGTGAACCTAGCCCTGCTTGGGCTGGGCAGTCTCTCTTTGCAGTGTCAGTTGTCTCTCTCCAATCTGTATCTGTGTGATATTATCAGGGACAGTGCAGAAATAGAGGCTCAATCTGACATAATGTGGTCCTGGACCCTAGGGAGCGGCTAGGACAGGGCTGAAATGGAAAATAGGTTCTCGTGAGAGCTTGTGCTTTATAGGGCATAATTTATATTCTGATATTTTCTTCCTGTGACAACATCTGGGCAAGAAAGTGAAGATGTCATGAGTGCAAGCTGGTTTTTTGTTGAGAGGGGAATGACATATCCTCCCCTCTTCTCCTTGGCTGGTATTTGAAATGTTTCTGGATGGCTCAGTTCTGAGCACTGTCGCTTTGTATTCAGTTCAGCTTGCCACAATTTGCCCAGAAAGCTCTATAATTACATTATTCAGGGGTAAGAAAGTGAATGAAAATAAACTAGTCAGCTCACATCTTTGTTTCTGAAAACTACACCCTGCCTTTAGTTTGCTCTTGAAGTCTAAAGGCTGACCCACAACTGTGGAGATAAAACCCTTGAAATGCATGGGCCACAGTGTATCCAATAACGAATCATTAAAAAATATACACCAACAAGAAGGCAGGAAACCTGTGTGAGTCTACAAACTTTGATTTTCTTTGAAGGAAAAAAAGCCAATGACCAGCTAGTTATTGACTTTCCTTTCCCTTGTATTTTGTGCACAGATTGATTCTCCATATGGCTTGTGATATAATGCTGCAGTGGATGACATGAAGCACAGGAGAGCAATTAGACGTCTCCACACTAAATTTATGTTTTTTCTATGTTTATAAATGTGCAGAAAGAGTAAAGGTAATCATACTTCTCTTTCTGATTTGCTTTATATAAATTCGAACTGAAAAAATATTTGCTTCCTTTTCCTCTCTCACTGAGATGTAGTGCTGTACCTTTGAGGGTTGATATTTTTGTTACTGTAGGGAGCTTTGGAAATCAGATGGAGGATGTTTTGGGGAATAATTCCTTCATATTACTATGATTCAGAAATGGTTGGCCTGGGAAAATAACAGAGTAGGATTTATCAGGCAAATGTCAATTTGAAATATTTAATCACATTTCTTTAATCTTTTTTTCTTTTTTTTTTTTTTTTGAATTGTGTCTTTGTGAGCTTGTTATTTAGCAGCTGGATTGACACAAAGGCTCAGAATGACTGGAAAGAGGGAGATGTTGGATCACCTCCTCCTCGGGGAGGACTGGCAGAAGACAGACACCGAAGCACATGGAGGAACTCTTCTTACTGAGTATCTTGTGTGGAGTGGAAGAGGAGGCTGTGGCTTAGCCAGAATGAGTGTCCACCATTTGACAGCTCTCATGGATTTTTCTGAACTTTGCCACATTTGATGGTGTGCCTTAAAGCCCCTGTTTCTGGAATTATGGAATCATAGTTTTTAAGGCCTTATGTTTGTGAAGAAGAGACAGAAAACCACTCAGTGACTGTTAAGGCCCTGAAGACACAAACAATATTTGTTGGAGATCTATAACTATGTATCTGTTTGTTACTCCTGTTTTGCTTCCTATTTAAACAATGTAATGATTGATGGAGACCTGAGCTTCAGGAAGCTGAGTGTTTACTCATTTATGAAAGTCAAGTGCTGCTGGCCTTCGCTGTCCCATGAAGCAGGAGGGCATCTCTGCACTGGGATACAGCACATGCTGTGTTTCAGTCCTTGTTACAGGAACTGTGGCTCTGCTGATTTGTACAGCCGTGGAACTGGATCCTTACTGATGCTTGAGGCCTCTGCTAGTTTTCTGTCATAAACTAAATGCTCACCTTAAAGAACCTGAAAATGGGCTTCATATCAAATAAATAAAATTTCTCAAAGCTAGCAATTTTCAGTAGTGCTTGGGTTATTGGGAGATTAAAGAAAATAGTTTGAAGAACGGTGGCAAACCAGGCCAGTGTGTTGAGGTAGGAGGCACTCTGAGGTCTGTTGCAAGAAGGACTCAATGTTGTGATGTCTCCTGGCAACTGGTCCCCTCAGCTCCCCTGGGATCCTGCTCCTTGCTGTATGTGGAAAACACTTGCCACCATTCCTGCCTGCTGGCCAAAAGCACACACCTCCACAGCAGTCCGCTGTGCGAACACCCTGCCACTTCATATTCCTGCATAATCCCTTTGACAACCAAATCTATTAAAAATTCATTTTCATCCAGGCAAATCAAGACTCCCTGAAATCAATTGAGCTTTGTTCTCTGAGGGCAGCTTGTGCTGGTGCAAATATAATCAAATCCTGAGGTGCCTTGCATGCATTTTTATAAGCACTGAGATGGAATTAATGTTTCAATTATTCTTTTTCATGTGCATTTTTAAAGGAAATTAGAATATTATGCTCAAGTAAACCAACACTTTTAGATCTTTAGGAGGGAACTCCAAGTGAGCCAAATTCCTTTTCCCAGACAGTCCCAATTATGCAAGTACCTACAAATATATCTGTTTGCCATGCAGCATAAAAATAGGTAAGGAGGTGAACCCAGTGTGAACTCAGACTAAATTTCACTTCTGTCCATTTGCCTGCTGTTCTCCAGAAGCTGGCTCAAGACAGCAGCAGTTTTTGTAGACAGTTTGAATTGTCCTCCAGAAGTATCCAGGGACTCCTAAGTCAGTCCACTGATGAAATAAATGGATTTTGGAAATATGTAGACTTGCTGAAAAATGCCCTACAATTAATAAAAAGCTGCTCTGATTCTGCCAGAAAAGCAAAGGGCTGTTGGGCAGACGTGAGCAGTGGTGTTTACACCAGGAGAGGGCTGCCTGCCTTCGCTGCAGTGAGGGCACCCAGCCTGCAGGCTCCATTTTGCTCCGTCTTTCCTGCACAGCATTAACACCTTCCCATTTGCAAAGCCTGTTTTTAATTGCCAAGCTGCCTCTCAGAACCAAAGAGAAACAGTGAAGGCATTTGAGGTTCACTTCCCAGCCGACCAACTGCCACAGCCAACACAGATCCGCTCAAGGTCTGCAAATCCAGGGATGTTTCATGGAGTGAACCTGCCTGTTTGCAGCCAGTCCTGTTCAGAGGGTCTGTGCCCTCTGCATCATCCCCTGCTGCTTTGCAACTGCAGTAGGGTTGCTAAAAGCAGTGACAGCCATGATTCATTTCTCTCTGCCATTTGTTTGTGCTAACAAGATGATAGCTTATTATTTACAAGCAGTCTAGTTTCCATTAGACATTAGGGATCACAGCAGCCACAAGATACTCAGCAAAACCACTGAGTTCAATTTGGAGATTCTTTAACAGCTCTGGGCCACCAGGTTTTTTTGTGTGCATGATATACAGCATATACTGAGAAGAATCAATACCAGAAACAACTTTGCATGCATTTCCTGTTTATAGCCTTCTTTTTATCACCAGAAATGCTAGAAATGTTTTATGCAGAGGCAAACCAGGAGGTTAATGGTATGCAGTGAATTTCACAAAGACGAAAAATTGTGGCTCTTGTTTTTTAATGTTCTAAGTATATATGCAGAGAGACATGTAAGAGAGATCTAAAGTCATATTTGCACCTGGAAAACTGTTTTGAGTGTGCATGCATGGGTACTTTACAAATAAATCCTCTTATTTAGGTATCTTCTATTTGGGTGAATCTTCTTTTGGGATTTCTTGTGCCATAATTCCAGGATAACATTGAGCTGTTTAAAATAAATCATCATTCTACAACTCGCTGGGAAGTATTGGACCAGATTCATCCCAGGTATGATTGAATTGGCTTAGATCTAAATCAGAGCTCGGTGTTACATTTGAGAGAGCCATTATTACTGCATGCACTAATGTCAAAACAAGAATATTTTTCCTTAGCTTGCCTCTAGAGAAAGCTTCTGAACTCAAATTAGTCCTGTTTGCTTCACCAAAACATGGTGAAGCAATGTTTTGGTGAAGCAAACAGGACACTTATGCATGGCCACCTGTACTTCCATCCACAGTAATTTTCCTTTTCCTTTTCCTTTTCCTTTTCCTTTTCCTTTTCCTTTTCCTTTTCCTTTTCCTTTTCCTTTTCCTTTTCCTTTTCCTTTTCCTTTTCCTTTTCCTTTTCCTTTTCCTTTCCTTCTCCTTCTTCTCCTTCTCCCTGCTGAAACCAAGAGCTGTTCAGCTGCTGAATGTTTGTGTTCATTAAATGAGGCTTTGTGTACCAATGTTTCCTGTGCCATCTTAAAATGGTGATTCATGGTTAAATCCATCCAAAAGAAGGGCCTTGGTTTTGGTTTTTTTTTGTTTGTAAGTGTATCACAGATTGGGCTGATGGCTGAGGGTAAATCTGTTAAATCTGTTCAAAAGTGGGGTGAAGCATGACAGATGTACAGACAAGTCAGCTTTATGTGCCTGGCTTGGGAGGTGGAACCTTCAGCTATTAAAGCTGAAAAATTCTTCACACTTTGCAGCACAGTCCATGTTTAATCCTTTTGGTAATGGCTCTGAGGTTTCAGGGTGGATGTGGGCAGCTGGCCATCAGAAATTGGACTGAGGACCCTTGCAGGCTGCTGGGCCACTGTTGTGTAGAGCAGCATCAGCATCAGGTTGCTGTCAGACAGTGCTGAACTTGACCCAATGCCTTTGCCATGAAGCAAATGATGTTTCTTTTCTGTCCCTTATCAAAGGGATGGAATTGCCTGGCAGCACCCACACTTATATATTGACACTTGTGGCATAACTAGTAAAATAAATTAATTTTTCCAAAGGTAATGAGCTTGATATTAAAGAAATGATTGATGCCTAAGATCAAAAGGAAGTGTCTTCTGAAGGAGTGCAAAATCATTCCCATTGGTTTCTCTGAACCTGGAATTTTATTTTTTATTTTGTGAAGCAGTGACTTGTTGAGGATTCAGGTAAAATCTTCATTGATTCTGAGACTGGTATTACACAAGGTACTGCTGGGATATAGTGGTCCCTTACTGTTTTCTGTTTATGAACAACCTACCCCAAGGTGCTAATTAGCTGGAGGAGTTGCATGTACACAGAGCATGGTTTGTTCCTCTGGAAAAATACATTTGGGGTTGATGTGACTTGGCTTAATTGTGAAAAACACCTGTTTTCTGAAATCAGCAAGGCAATGGCAAAAGTTTGTGAGACTGGTATTTTTCACCTAAAACCAACTTACAAATATTTGGTTAATTCTTAATAACAACTATCCTCAGTAAGGGTTTGTTAGATGCAATAAACACATTTAAATATTTTGGTTTATCTTCCACAATATCTGGCCACATCTTGTTTGCACTCAGTAAGATCTGTTCTTGGGGGTTGGTACCTTTGATCCGTGGTTGTCATCAGCTATTTTCTTGTCCCAGGTGCTGTGCAGGCTGGAAAAAAATTCTTCTGTGTGACTTACTTTGACATACAAATATCATTTGTGCCATGCCAGGTGTTTGTGTTCTGACTTCAAGGATGCCTCAACAAACACAAGGCAAAGCATGGCTGGTGGTAATCTGTGGCTTCTGAGATAGGTAATGCAGATGCCTTAAACTGATCTTAAGTTTTATTTTGCTCAGAGGAAGAAGGTTCACGTCAGACTCAGATGAAAGTCTTGAAGATATTTGTGGGTTCTGGATAATAATGATACATCAGTTTTAAATTGAACTCTGTGCTTCAGAAGTGGCTGCAAGAGGAGAAACCAGCATGATCTCCATGGGTTTATGTAACAAAAATGAACACCAATTGCAGTGCATTTTTTCCACTGGGACTTAGCCCATCATTTTGTCTAATTATGGTATGAATCCCACAATGGAGAAACCCTTCTTCTGTAAAGAACTAATTCCCCCTAGAAATGCTAAAAATCTTAAAGAACTCCAATTATAATGAATTTTGCAATAGATAAAGAAAGCCTGTGCCAGCCAGAAAAAAAATAAAATAAACAAAACAAACAAACCAACCAACCAACCAAACAAAAAAACCCAGAAAAACATGAAAGACTAGCCTGGAGATAAAGAAGGAATGTGTAATAGTTTGTATAAATTCCTTTCATACTTTATCTAGGCTTGTACTAAATAAAATTACTGATCTATGAAATGTTACTGTCAATTGATTGCTGATGGATTTATTGACCTACAATCAAGGAATATTGTTGGATTAGAGAAATATGGGAAGAAAATGGCTGAAAACATGTTCTACACCACTAAGAAATTCTGAGACAGTGACACGAGTGGTTCTGTCACCAGGCATGTTACATCCCAGAATGGTTTGCCTGTGGTCAAGAAGGGAAAAAACTCTGATTTCCTCACTCACAGCCCTATTCTTCAGCCCAAGCTCCAGCATTGATTTGATTGGATTTCTGCAGATCTGAGATGGTTCACTAAGCTGCAAAGCTCTGCTGAGGGCTGTTCAAAAGACTGCTGAGTGACAAAAAAGTCAGCAGAGAGAAGAGCTGCAAGGCTTCATTGGCACAATGGAGGATGAGAATGACAAAGATTAGGCTGTGGTCACTTGGGGATGAAAACTCCACATACACATATTTTATTTTGCCTGATGTTCTCTTATGAGTTTAAAAGCAGCAGTATTAAATAAAGAGGCAATGTTTAATATTGAAATTGCCTTCCCCAGCTGTCTGGTGAAATTTAATCCAAACCCTTATTTTCCTTCAGTAGAATGCAATATATGTTCATATGTTCATACTTCATAACACTGACTCACTTACAAGAAAGAATAAACAGCCTTCCCCAGAGCAAGACTGCATTTATTTACAGATTGGTCTGCTAAAAAAACCCAAACCAAATGATGATGACTGCTGGAAGATGAAAACCTGGGAAGTGAAAACCTGGTACAGCTGGATCTAATCACGTGAGGGAGTGACAACAACTCTCACGACTTCCTGGCTGTAGGGATGTTTGTCATGTTTGTCTTTTCTTCAAGGAAACCATTGAGATAATTTATACACCCAGAAAGACAAAACCTTGCAACTCTCAGATCTTTCTGCTTCAATAACACTGAACTCAAACCACATAGTAGCAGTCCAGGGAGAGCTGGTAGTTTTCTCCTTATTTTACCTTTAAATTACATTCAAAGATTTTATCTAGATGATTCCTTGCTCTCAGTTTCCTGTGTCCTTCTGTGAGTGGTTGTCACAGTGGTGTGCCAAGGTAAATGGAAGGAGCAGCACATGGAATGTGCACAGGGGCAAACTGGGCACAGCCAAGCAGCATCTGTGAACCTGACCTCAGTGGAAGGGGCTGCTTGTCCAAATAGATTTTCAAAGCTGGTCATATCTAGAAAAAGCAGACTCATGGTCTGTCTACATTCCCAGCTCCTAGGCTGGCAGTGCAGCTTGGACTCCTGCGTTTGGTTTGGCTGTTTCTGGTTTCTCAGCATCTGCTGCCTGCTGAGAGGGAGGTCACACTGCTCTAAAGTGAGAAATGACTGGGCTTTTTGTCTGATGTATCTTGATGTATATTTTTCCTTTCTATGAACATCGCTGGCACTCTGCTGTGATTTATGCCTGTGATTTACTGTGTGGCTGTTGTGTTTGGATCATTCAGCTGGATCATGAGTAAAACAGTAGGAGAAAGCTACAGTCACACATCCATCCACAACAGACCTTCCTTGGCCTTGCACACCTCTTCTGTGGATTAATATTCTCTGTGTCATGGGTACTTGTGTGCCTTCATAAACTGGACACTCTGACCTAAAGTTTTCATGATAAGTATCTTGCTCTGTCCCCTGCTCTTGAGGTGTGAATAATTCTTGTGTTCTCAAGTTTCTTCAGGAGGTTAAAAAAAAAAAAAGAAAAGAGGAAACAATGCTGAGCTAATCAGTATTCATAAGATGGAAAGGCTTATCTGAGCTTTTAAGTGGCAGAAGTGACACCAAATACAAAGGTGTTGTCTACAAGTTTTATGTCTGAACTGTGACTTTGCTCATGGATATGGAAAGCAGCTTCCTAGAGAAAGGCCTTCAAGACATCCCACTACCTCAAAGTGTATAAACTTTTCCCAATTTCTTTGTAATTGCTGTTGTCCAGCATGGGCCTTGAAAGCACTACATTTCCACAAAAGCAGTTTCCCTTTGGGGACGTTTTAAGAATTCGAAACCAGCAAAATTCATTGAAAAAGTAGAAATAGAACAAAATCTCACCTAGGCTAAGTATACATTCAGACTGTCAGCATTTATTTTCTAAATTGCTTTGCAGCAAATTATTATTCATCTGAGCAGTGTGAGTGGAGGGAAGCAGGTTCAGCAGAATGATGATGTATCTATAGTAAATTGATGGATAGTTACCAGCAAAAGTCAAACAAAGGAAAAGCAGCCTCAGCACTCTGATCCCAGCAGTTTCTTTCTTGCTGAGAAGCTTGCAGAAGTGCATGTGGAGAATACTGTTGTGCTGTGATTATCTGTTACCCATCCCTTCAGTGTTGGTCATGCTCTGAAACAATAAACAGCTTGGAAATTCAGCCCAGCATTAGCCCAAACCAGGTGCATTCAGGGTGCTTCCCGCTTTCCTCTGTTTTGTTGGATACAAACAAGAAGAAGAAGAAGAAGAAGAAGAAGAAGAAGTCACATTTCTTCCCCTCTAGGTGCCAACATGAAGTGCAAATGGCTGTGGTGTTCCCATCCTGACAGAGTCAGTGCTGAAAGAGCTGTTGGGAGCTTTCCCAGGGTGTGAAAGCATGAAAAATTTGTGCACAACAGCAAACCCCTGTCAGTTGGATTCTGCAGTGACAAGCTGTAAGATTTGCCACTGAGTCCATTGCAGCAACCTCACCCTGGCCCAGATTTGAGCTTCCTGGGACATTGTGTGCTGCTCATGCTACAGCAACTTGGACAGGTCCTTGTCACCTAAAGATTATGGAGTAACATGACAAAAAGTGCTGCATGTTAACTGCTGTGAACACGAATTAGTTTGAATTAGGGTTGCTAAGGCATAAGGAGTAAACTAGAAACACTACTTGTGAGTTCTGGGCCAAAGACAGAATTCTGATATGGGAGGAAGAATGGGAAGCTGGAGGAAGCCAAAGCCTGTGGTACACTCAAATCAAGCTCATGGCTCTGTGTTGTCCTGCAGAGTTTTCCAGTGCAGCACTTGCTTGCCCACACAGTTCAAAGGGTAGCCCAGGGCTAGTTTGCTTCCAAATCTCCCTTGCAAGGAAGAGCTTCTCTGCTTGTTGTTTGCTCACACATGTGGGACACACAGAATTATCCCAGACAAGACCTACTTGATCCTTCAGCATTGTTGGTAGGATGTGGTTTGGGGGTTGTTGTTTTTGTTTCTTTGTTTGGTTTTTGGTTTGGTTTGGTTTTTTGGGTTTGTTTGTTTGTTTGTGTGTGGGGGTTGTTTTGGTTTTTGTTTTGTTTGTTTTGTTTTGATTTGGTGTGGAGGTTTTTTTGTTTTGGTTTGGTTTTTGGTTTGGTTTTTTGGGTTTGTTTGTTTGTTTTTTAACAAAACTACATAAATAAACTTAATCCAGTAGCTGAGTGTTTGAGGACTTATAGAGGAACTGGCTTCAGGACAACAGCCCACCTTAAATAAGATAAATTTCTTGCTTGCAGAGAAGAACAGATTTCAAGCATTAAAGAATGTTGCTGAATTCTCATTTGGCTTTCAGGTGCCTTTTGTTGTCTTGTAATTGGTTTTATTAGATGGTACTGTGGGAGTAGGACTATGGCTATGCAGAGAGAATTAATGCAGAGAGAGTCAGCTTAGAAAGTCTGTGGCTATTAGCTTGATCAAATTATACTTTGAAAATGGGTTAATAAATCTAGAGGAGAAGGGAGGGAGGAGAAGGTATTTTGAATTATTCATAATTTGTTTGACAAGTTTACATAGCCATGAAATGCAGGTGGGAGTATAAGGAGTGGGTTATTTATTAATTACATATGAATTGCACAGACCTTTCCCTCTTGCAGTCAGATCTGCTTTCACAACTTAGCTTTGACTACAGCTGGGCAAATTCTTTTTGCCTTCAACTGAAGAAATTCTAAGCACCTTTGAAAAATCCAATCCATCAAAATTCAAATCCAGTTTATTTTTTCACTCTTAACATCAGTCATCTTAGATGGTAATTTAACTATTCTTGATAATGAAAGGACTGAGGAGGAAATGTTCATATATCACATATTGGAGAGCAAGTGTACAAGAAACAAATTGTCATTGTGGGTTTTTTAGGCTTTATTTTGATATCTGTGCCCCCAGAATGAACACCAAGAATTGAAGACTGCTCTTGCCCTTGCTGGAACTTCACAATCTTCTGAGAGGGCTTTATGGGGTAAGGTTTTTGGCAGATGGAATACATAACATGCAGTTCCTTTTTGTGAACAAATGTGAAATCTGCGTCAGGAACCGTAACTGAAAATATCTTCCCCAATCCACAAGTATTTATCTTTTTTCCTTAACATTCTGTGTAGTCTTTTTTTGAGCCCACTGCAAATCTCAAGCAGACTTCACCATCTCCAGCTTTATTTTTCTACCAAAATGTCAACATTTGAGTCTACAGCTCATGTACCAACAAAACACTGTTTGGGATTTCCCCTTTCCAGATATATCTGCATCTGAATTTTTAGTCATGAATGTCATTGCCCATTTTTTGCAGGGCACATGAATAGACTGTGGACAAACTTTTTTTCCATACCAGAATTAAGCTGAAGTGTAGACACAACACAAAGATGCATCTTCTTTGAAAAAAAGTGCAGCCATTCCACAATTTCACCTCACTTGCTGCCTAACCTGTGGCAAAGCAGGTGGCTTGTGGCATTGCCACAGGGGAGTTGTCTGCATGTCTCCTGCTCTCCAACCTGCCCTAAAGCTGGAGCTGTCTGTCTGTACTTCCCTCCTAAGCTGTTGCCTCCTCAGTGACTGCAGAGTAAGAATATGTAAGGATCTATCAATTCCTAGTGAGGATAAGTCATACATCTAAGTTTCCATTAATGCTGTCAGTTAAATGGATCGCTGACTTCACATAATTTTTGGGTTTTTAACATTTTTTTGTTTCTTTTTCAAGTAAAATCCATAAAGGTCCTTTGGGAAGGATCAAGGATCAGGGTTGATCCTCTGCTGAGTTATGTTGTTTGCAAAATCAAGTTTTTCTCTGCAGTTCTGAGAGGACATAAAAATATTTATGTTTATTCTGACATAGAGAAGGAACATATTCTACCCTTTCTGCTTGATACTTAAGGGTCGGTTAATACAGAAAATTCATTCTTGTGGATGGAAATCACATGGGTGAGATTACCCAAGGATTAATGCTGTATGGTTTGGGGAGCCACACTGTACTCCTGACAGCTGCCAGGCTAAGAACCCCAGGAGATTTGGGAGCACTGGTGGTGTTTTGGTGAGAGGAGGCTCGCTCTGGCCTCACAGCCCCACCCAGCAGGGGTGGTGATGCTCGGGTGTTCTCTGCTCCTTCAGAGCAACAGGTGGCTGTCTTCCCCCGCAGGCAGGGCATGGAGGAGGTGAGGAATTTACTCAATACTCCATTTATTCCCAGTATTTATTATGGGAGTAAGGATGGGGGCAAACTGTGCTGGTTCAAGTAATACTCACAAAGACTGGTAGAGGGTTTTCTTGCCCAGACACTCCCTGTGGCCAGCAGTTGGTTTGGAATAGTGGCACCACCTGAGCCTTTTGTGAGCTGGTCCTTCAGATCCACAGGTGGGAAGGTACAGAGCAGTCAGTGACTCAGCATTGGTAGCATTGTGCCTCTTTATTTTTGTAAAAAAACCCATTTTCTATAGCACGGGACAAATGGGAAAGGAATAACCTGCAGGAGGGGAAGGGGATGGCTGTGAGACCTGCAGTGCTCCAAGATGCAGCAAAAGTTCCAAAAGATGCTCCAAAACTGTGCAAAAGTACCAATAACCACTTCTTAAAGCCAAAGAATGCCATACTCCACTAGAGGCCACTCACCAAATACAGACCAACACATCCCAACAGTCTCCTTTCCCAGACACATCCCTCAGGTCTGGGACACTGCAAATGATAATGAGAACAGGGGAAAGGCATTCTTCTATTTCTCAGTGGGAAAGGCTTTAAAATATACTGGCATTTTACAGACAAATGAGGCACCCTGAGTGCCACTGTAGATGTGTCAAGTGGGACAGAGAATTAAAGTGAAATCAAGCTTTGGAAAGGAAAACTTGTCATTTTCCTGTGAGAAGATAGGGCAGCCTTCCATAAGAGTACTCTATAAAAATACCCAATCTGCCCAAAGAAACCATCTGATATATAAAGAAATTACTTATTTATTTAAAGGATAGTTACTGAATAAGTTTTAAAGTGTTGTGAGACTCTTGTGAATTAACACTCCTTAGTGTGATGGAAAAAAGCTCAGTCCTGACCTGTACCTCAGGGGCCATTTTGGCTGAGATCAGAGCACTCAGAATTTGATACTGTCATTTTCCATCAGTAGGTCTGATATTTTATGTCAATAAAATACGAGTCTGTCCTGCAGACTCTTGGATACAAGGCTTTTCTGCAGATAGTTATGCTGGGAAGCTAATGTGGTTTAGTTGCTGATTTAGTAAGTTAGAACATGGTTTAGGCAAGTGGTAGCTTTTGAATGGAGAAGTCTTCCAGGGTAAGTCAGATGTTGAGCCTGGGCTAGGCTGCCTCATGATGGCTCAATGAATGACACACACCAAACCAATTTGAGCAACATAGATTTTTGTTAATTTTAAATGTCATTGACTAACTCAGTAGCCATCTGTCTTAGTTGGATTAATATCCTGATCATCACACAAAATTTTGGCTCTTGTGCAGTACTGAGAGTCGAGGAGCCAATCTTCAGACATGGCGTGAAGCCACCATCCTGCCTGGTGTTGTCCCCATAGAGGATAACCTGCATCCTGCCATTTTTCCAGGGAAACACAGCCAAGCATGGCATAGAAAGACACTGCTGAGAGTGAATTTTTTGCTGTATTCCCTCACACAATCACTGTTCTGGTTCACTGTCCCAGGCCAGGTTGGACGGGGCTTGGAGCAACCTGGGATAGTGGAATGTGTCCCTGCCCATGGCAGAAGGTGGGACAAGGTGATCTTTAAGGTTCTTTCTAACCCAAATCTGAGATTCTGTGATTCACTGGGGTTATTGCAGTAAAAAGGAATTATTCCAGGAATTATTCAAAAGGGGTTATAAAGAAGCAATATTTAAATGGTTTTGTACTCAATACATCAGTGAGAAGTAGCACTAGTCCTGCCATGGATCCAGTGTATCCAGTGGGGTTGTTACTTGTCATTCTGCTTCCCCCCTGCCAACCATCTGTAAAAGCCCAGATATTCCCAGTCCAAACAGCTCACCCAGACCTTCAAAGGTAAGCAAAAACCCTGTTGTACATAAAGCATTTAAAGAAAAATTTCCTGCTACTATCACAGGTCCATATGACAGTATCTTCTCTAATTTTGCACTGTGTTTGTGTGAGGACTTTACGCTTTCCAAGCCCTTGGAGAGAGGAGAATTGGCAAATAAGAGTGTATGTACATGTGAAAAACATCCAGGGGATTTTATTGCTGAACTAGAGTTAGACTGTAATAAAGTGGATAAACTGTGTAAAATACCTGCCCTTTAGAGATGTGACTGAAACAATTCACTGAAGGTCTTTCTGTGAGAGGCAGTGGCTCTCCCAGGAGTGCTTTGCCATATTTGGTTCCATCTTTTCCATCCACAGAAGCAAAGGCTACCTATGTACGTCACTCATAGGACTGGGTCAAATTGTTGTTCCATAAATTCAAATAAACATTCCTTTCCCCCATGAGATTCCATCAGGATATTTGAATCCAGTCATATCTTTCAGTGGTCAGTGAGTTTATTTTCCATCTGCATGTTCCCTATTAGTCTGTGTCCAAAGCTGTTCCCACTATTCCTTATTGCAGTGCCAGGCCTGGGCATTTCCTCAGCTTTCTTTGGAGGAAAACAAATGAAAAAACTTTGGAAGAACTCATCTGTCTTTTGAGGAAGAAAACCCAATATGGATATGAGAGAACATGTTATTATGAACTCGAGTCTGTTAGGAGAGCAATGTTTGTTGAGAGAGTCAATTGGGCTCCCAAAATTTATACTGCTTTTTAATTAGTGATACTGGGGAGCCTAAAAGCTTGGGAGCATAAAATGTTTGTATTCAGCTCAGTTAATATAAAGGAGGACAAAGGAAGAGGTAGAGTATCTTATAAGTTTTTAAATCTCATTTCCTGCTGCTGCTGCTTCTTTTTATTTTAAACCTTGCTTAAATTTTGGCTTTATTATCTTTCCTCTTTAAAGTTCTGTCTCTTTTTGATATCTGGTGTGCAACTGTTCACTAAATGTGTTCTAATGTCAGAAAGAAGTAGTTCCAGCAGGGGATGAAACATTGCTATATTTGTGAAACTCCATTGTTCAATTGCCATTCAAGTGAAAGAGAACAATTTAATGTTTTCCTCCTTGAATGGGAGAAATGCCTGAGAATTTTCAAGCCACCAACAATTTCTATGTGTGCCCCGTGGGCTCTTCCCGCTTACACCACTTAAACTTTGTTGATTCAGAGAGAAAGGTCAGCAAACACAGGCTCCAGGACACATCCTGCTATGTTTCTCTGGGTTTTTGGCTGCCATTAATGTGGCTTTTCCCATTTTCTGCAAGGTTTTTAGAGGGGTGTGAGCCTTCCCTGACAGCAGCAGGTTTCTGTGATGTCCATTTCATGGAGGCTGCTGCACACATGCTGCCCGTGGTGCCAACAGCCAGCGACACTCTCCAGATGCTGCTGAGGCTTCTGCAAGAAGTCGAGGGGCTCAACAGGCAGCCAGAGCTTCTTTCCACCACCTTTTCTGACCAAAACACCTTTCCCAAGCACGGAGCCTTCTTTGCTGCGGGCTCCCTAAGTGGTGGGGATCCTGCTGTGCATTTCCACGTCTGTGAACTGCTGCACGTTCTCAGTGCTCTCTGGAGAGGTGATGGGGGACACAACGTGCTTCAGGCGCAGGAGCATGGAGAAGAGCAGGATCAGGAGGAGAGCCAGGAGAGTTAGGAACAACCCCACGTACAGATAGAGGCCGGAATATTTGTCTGCTGTTGTGTCTACTTCAGTAGCCAGAGTTGGAAGGTGGACACGGCCAGTCAGGTTTCCGCGGAACTTGAAATAAATCTCAGTCATTGCTCTCTGTCAGCTTTGGTCCATTTTCCGTATTTACCTTCAGATCTCCTGTCTCCCCTCACCAGATTCACAAAGGAGGTCAGGAGAGGAAACTTAGCACAGATGGCATGATGGCTTCAGCAAGAGCTGCTCAATCCTCTCGGTGTCAAGGCTGCTGCTTACACAATTGAGCAAGCTGCGAGGGACAGGCCTTCACAGACCATTTTGCACGTTGCTGTCATAATGACAACGAGCATCACACTTGTGCTTTACACTTCCTTCTGGCCTTTATTTCATCCTAAAAATAGTTTGGGCCTTCTTTTGGTAGGTCACCTCCTTTGGATGGTGAAAAGCTTTGGTCCTTCTCTCAAGCTGAGCTGCAAAGGTTTGCACAGCTTTGGTCTTTGCAAGTGTTGTTCTTCCAGACAGACTGAGCAATCAGTTTTCTGCCAGCTTCTCTCTCCCACAGCAGGTGGTTTATCCTTGGGTGAGCTGGGGAAGGTTGTTTTCTGCTTTGCCAAACGTCTGGAGGGATCTCTTCTCTCCTAATTCAGGGCTTAAGGAGTATGGAGTTCTGAGTTCCTCATTAGGAACGGTCAAAAAGTCAGATTTCTAAAGGGAAAAAAGTGTGAGAGAGAGAAATGACACCAGGTACCAAAATAGCCTCGCCTGGATGTGGTATCTTTAGAGCAAATAGATTAGAAAACCCCTGTCGTGCTCCTGTGAGACATTTTGAGATGAGGAGAAGCACTGAGTATTTAACTTTAGAAAAATGCCATGCAAATCTAATTGTTGATGTCCTCTCTGGTAACACATTATTAAAGGTACAAGAAGGCCCCACAAGCTGTGGAATCAGATGTCAGAGAGGAAGGGGAGATATGAATCCAATAATTGTTTCTCACCATGTGTCTCATTTATTGTGTATCAGCACCCTCTTTTTCTGAGGCTGGATGCACCTGGCAGCTGTCCAGAGCCCTACCTGTCCCCCTGGATCAACTCTGCTGCAGGATGTGACACTTCCCTCACCTCCTCACAGCAGAACTTACTAGAACTTGGGGAATCTTAACATTTTAGTAGTTTCAGTTCTTCCAGCTGGAAACAGAAAATGAAAATGCTGAAATTTCACTGTAAATGGTGCATTCAAAAGCATTATGTTCTGCTCTGATAAGACCAGAATTTTGGTTTTAGCCGAAACAAAAATAGAAGCACTGAACAAACTGATGCAATAATTTATAATGACCACTGCCTATACACCTACACGAGATGTAAATAGAGTAATATTAACATGTAATACACTATGATAATCAGAATAAATGAAACATTAGGTCAATGTGACAAAAGCTCTGGCACGTAACATTTCACCTAAATGACAAACAGCTGCAAAACTTTTTGACTTTCCAGGGACTCAAACTTTCACTACAAGCAAGAAAGACCAGCTTTGGCTCATGTGATGAGGAAACATCTGATTTGCTGAGTTTTTGGAGGAGGGACATGGGGGCTTGGATACACTTTGCCCCCCAGCTCCTTCTTCAGTACCAAAGCACTTGAGATAACAGCTATCCAGTTCAGGGAATACTGGACCAGATCCTGCTCAGTAATAAACTAGCCCAAATTGCTGATGGAAAAAATTACCTGGGGATTTGACTTCTGCAGTCCCTGTGTGGGCAGTGGTCTCTGAGCTGTGCTCTGTGAGGGAGGCTGTGGGCAAGCTCAGTGTTTTTTCCAGGGGCTGACCCAACCCCTCTGGAGCCATTTACTCTGGCAGAGGGTTTGGTGCTGATGCAGAGGTATGGGCAGGGCAACCAGGCTCTTTTGCTCTCAATTACAGGGCAATAACTGTGATTTTCACACTTGGAATCTAAAAATGGAAATTCTTCCCCCGTGAAGAATATTCTCATGCTACACAGCAGGTGGGAAATAGAGGGTGTGAAGGTAACTGTATTAAATTCTGTTCTTACAATATGATTTCTCTGCTGATAATGAAGTGCAAGCAGTCTGGAATCTGACACTTGTGTGAGTTAAAGTACAGAGCAATGTCTTTGCCCATCCCATCTGCTCTGTTACTGTGAGAAAAAGCCAGAGCTGGTTTCTCTCCTTAACGAGCAGAGAGCCTAATGGCTTTATATCCTTCATAAAATTAGACTGCAGAATGCTAAGGACATTAGTCTGAAGTTCAATAATTAACTACAAACCAAGATGCTGAATTAGTAAAGCTCAGCTGGGTATTTATTGATAAAAGGAGCAGATTAATTGTAAGAAGTATTAGCAATGGGGAGCTGGCATTGTTTGGGTTTTTTTAGGCTCAACTATAGATTTGTCAGGAGCAATCAACTATTCAGACTATTGAAAGCTGCAACATTAGCTGCATCTTCTCCAGAAATGAGCCAGAAATAATTCAATAGCTCCAGGCAACCCCAAAGATTTTTTGCTTTTCAATCTACCAATTATCCCATTGAGCACATCTCTTTGGATACCATTAGATTCAGATTTTGTACCCTTCCCTTTAAGGAAGAGAAGCTGAATGACTGTAGAGACCAACATGATGTGAAAATAAATGGCAGACAATAATTCTGTGTGTAAGGCAGGTCAGACTATCACTGTGTCTGACTCAGATTAGAGGAGGCAGAACCTCACAGGTTACCATGAGGAGCCCTCCAGTTCATGGACACAGGAACATTCCCTGTGATCTCAGTTTCCAAGATTTAGTCATTCTCTGGCTGAACAATGCTCCAGTTCTGAGTGATCACTGGTGCTCAGTGGGTGCAGATTGATTCCAAGCAGACACTTTGGGTTTTTTTATCAGTTTGTGGCTTTTTTTAATCAGGAATTAAAAAAACCAAACGCAAACCCAACACATTTCATTTAATAAAAATCTGTAATGAAAATAGAAGCTTTCATACACAACAAGAGGAGGGTTTTTTTCCACAGTGTGTCACTGAGCCAGGAAATTCATCAGCCAAAACTTCATGGGCACTGACATTAGCAGCCTCCCACTGCAGCTATCAGGGTGTGGGGAGCTTCAGGTCTGGGGAGTGTTTATGAAGCCTGCATTGCTTTACTCTGCATGTTTGGAGGTCACAGGGGAGCTGAAATAAAGATTTTCCCCAAACAGTGCATACAGGCAGTACAAATTGATCCTGCAGCTGCAGTAAATATTTTTGTCTTGCCCACCTGCTTCCTTCTACTCCCATGTTCAGTGTGAGCACCACTTGGCAGCACAGCATCCCTGAAAGTGCAGGCAACTTTCCTGAGTTCCCCTTGGCTTCTCCTCCCATTCTGGCTCTTACAAACAGGTAAGTGAGACAAAATAGAACATTACTTGTGTAGCTTCTTCAAGTGCACCCAACTGGCTGGCAAGTACAGGATGGTTTGGGTTTGAACACACAGCACCAGGTGTGTTCTGTCTAGGTCACCTTTACAGAAAAATATCAGCACTGAAGAAATGCAGAGAAAACATCAAAACTATCAATTCCATCCATGGCTTGCATTTTCTCCCTCAGATCCAGGGAGGGTCTGGGGTGGGAGAAGAGAGGCAGGGGGGTGATTGTATCTCCTCTTTTAGTGGCAGAGAAGATGTTTTCTTCTCATGCTGAACACGTGTGAGAGTGCTGGCCGTGGTGGTGCACAGGGAGAGAAGAGAATAAAGCAGTTACCTTTCAGAGCAGGCAGCAGTGCTGGGATGAGACATCAGAGTCCCTGCTTCAGACCACGAGCTTGCTGCTGGTGTCCCTGGGAACATCTCCTCCCGGGCGGTGGGATCGGTGCAGGAAGGATCTGCTGTCCTATCGCTGGAGTCGGGACAGTGTCCTTCCAGCCAAGTGCACTTTTCCTCCTCAGCTATTGATCTCCGTGGCAGGGATGGCTCTTCCTCCCGCCCCTGGGATGTCCCCAGAGCAGCGTGGCTCTGCTGATGAGGGCACCGCTGGGTCCCTGCAGGGGCAGGGGAAGGGGCGAGGAGCTTCTCTGGCTGAGCAGCTGTGTCGGATGGAGGCAGACAGACCCTCCCTCTTTCCTTCCCTCCCTCCCTCGGCAGCACCAGGAGGGGATGAGCCGAGCTCCGGCTCCGAGCGAAGGGAGGGACGCTCTGAGCTCAGCTCACTGCAAAGTTTGTGCGAGGCTCGGTTTAACTCTTTCGTGCTTGCAAGGCTGCGCTGCCTGCTGCTTGAGGAGTGAGACATCACCCAGCTTAGAGTTCCTCTCATTTTCTGAGAAGTTCAAAGGTGGTTTTTTTTTGGTTGTTGTTGGTGGTGGTGGTGTGGTTTTTTTTGGTTTTTTGGTTTGTTGTTGTTTTTTTTTGTTTCTTTTTTTTTTTTTTTTTTTTTTTTTTTTTTTTTTTTTTTTTTTTTTTTTTTTTTTTTTTTTTTTTTTTTTTTTTTTTTTTTTTTTTTTTTTTTGTTTTTGGTTTTTTTTGGTGTTGGTTTTGGTTTTGGTTTTGGTTTTGTTTTGTTTTTTTTTCTTTTGTGCCTCCCGGTGAGGGCTCCTGGCTGGGTTCCTGTCTGGAGCATGGACAAGTGTCACCTTCCAGCCCTCAGGACAGTCCCCAAGCATTTCTCTTTGGCCATGGAGCTTTTGGTGCATTTTTGTCCCTGAGCCCACTGGTTGGTGGTTTAGGAAGGGCTGTGTTGAGTTTACAGGTCCTGCCTCCCCTGAGTAGTTTGGAACTGCAAGAATAAACATAACCCCGACTCGGCAGTGTTGTGGGCAAAAATGATTTTTGCCAGTTCATGAATGTATGAAGCACAAATTTACAGACAAGGTGTCAGAGAAATGAGGCAGAAGGAGCCAGGGTTGGGTGAGAACCCAAAGCACGTGGATCCCTCTGATTGCCACACCTTTTAACCTGCATTTCTTCACCCTGTGGGGATGTTTTGTGACAGATGTCAGTTTGGGATGCATTGCAGCTGTCCCCAAGGTGTCACCTGCTAACAGAGGAGGTGAGCAGCTCACAAGATGCAGTTTGCAGCTCTGAGCACTGAACTTGGGCAGCTGTGTGCAGCTGTATTTTGTGTGCCTGTGTCCCTGTGCCCCAGCAAGAGCTGGAGGCACCTTCATGGGGTGAACCTGACCCAAAGCCCCACTCTGAACTCTGGGCTCGTGGAAGTTCCCAGATTGTCAAACCTGTGTTTGGGGCACTGGAAACAAGCTTCCCCTCTGAAAAGTAGGCCCTGCACAGAGGTTTGGGAAAAACCTGTTAATTCTCTCTCTCTCTGCAGCTTTCTGTGTGACAAAATAGAGACTTTTAATCTCCAAACTGTCTCCTGGAATAGCTTTCCCTCTCTGGTTCCCCATGGCCACAGCCTGAGCAGAGGGGCCAAAGGGTAATGAAAGACAGAGCTGCACAGCTCTTTCATCCTCCTGGGATGCATTATAAATCCATCTCTCTAAAGGCTCTTCAGTCTCTGGAGCTCACAAGCACAGTGTATTATTACAATACAGCACTCTTTAGATAAATAAAACATAGTCCCTTAAAAGAAACCCCAATTCCTCCATGCTTCTGTGCAGGGATGAACTCTGTAAACTAAGACATAAAAGGCAGCTTTGACTGCTGATTTTAGCTCATATTTCTTTTGTTGCAATATCAAATGCTGTCCCCAATATTGCAGTCCATGCCACCATTCCCTGCTAGGCACATAGGAATGAAAGTACAGTGATAAAGCAGTAGGAAGATTGTGTATTTTTCCCCTGGAACTGCTACAACTGCTGCTTTACCAACAAACCACCTGACAGCACCTCCAAACCCTTGGTACACGGTGCTGTATTTAAGAAGAAACAAGTGAGAGCTCTGTTTAAGCAGGAATTATGTTGCTGGTTGAATTTATGAGACCCAGAAGAGACAGATATGTTGAAACCTTACATCCTTGCTTGCTATATAATACTAATGAGCAGTGCTGAAATGAAAGGCTCTCTCCCTGTCCATGCCATCCAGCTTCTCTGCTCAGCTTTTTTCCCCCCTTTGTTGATTTTGCAGTAAATTATCTCTCCCTTTTGTAGGACCAAGCTGCTGCTTGCTGGGTGGGTGCACTTGGATTTCTTGTTTGCTTTGTAGCAGGGTATAATAATGACAGATGAATTTTAAATACTGCCACAATTTATACCAGCTGAGGCTGATGAATGCTTGACTGAATGATTGCTGAATTCCCAAATTGTTGAGAAGTATGTAAATTTTTGGGACAATCAGTGACAAATTTGTGTTACATAAAATGAAGGTGTATAAATTCCCTTGGAGATACTCAGAGATATGACCTCAGTGAATGTATATTTTTAAACAGCCTTTGGGAATTTGGGGGCAAAAACCCAGGGAGCTTGTTAGACTCTTTCCTTTGCACTATTTGGCCCATTTCTCAAGCTTTTAATCAGGTAATTTTACACATCTTTCTCATAATGATCCTCACCAGTCTTAGAGTGAAATTTGGATTTAAGAAGTAAACAAGATCTCTGCATGGTTGTTAGTGAGTAAAATCTGTGTGTTCCTGTAGGGATTCCTGTGTTACCCTAACTCATGAATCCTATGAACACAGTAAATAAATAATTTGGGTCTTGAAAATTTCCTTGCAGTGCAGCTGCAGTGAATGGGGAGAAGCTGAAGCAAGGGGTAGCTGTTTGTCTTGGCAGACTGGGATCTGTTGTAAATATGCTTTTGTTCTCATATGTTTTGATCTGTACTACAAACAGGCTTGTAGAACATGTAAAAAGACATGTTTTGGTAGACTTTGAATCAGGGGTCTCTAATGGATGGAATTTAAAATATGATGAATATTCAGGTTCCTGTGAAATGCATCCAGCTGCCACCAGCTTTGAGGGAGAAGCCTCACAGTGCAAGGGATGGCAACCTTGAAAGCAAAGACAGTTGCCTCAGGCTTGTTCCTTGCTTAGGCCCCAACCAAATGTACTGACTTCTCTCTGTCTCATTTCTTTTTCATGAAAAGGGAAAAATTATTGGTCTCTCCCTCTCAAAGTGCTACGCAAATGCAGTGGTCATGTGTCCCCTGCTCCAGCAGCACCCTTTCCCTCTGTGCATTCCCACACAATCTCCTTTTCTCCAGCACACTGGGTCTGAAAATGCTCATGAGTTTGGACTGAAAGAGTTTTGTTGCTTTGAAAGGCTCTGGGGTTGTTTTGACAATTTGGCTTTGTTTGGAACTTCATCATGGCAATGCTTCAGTTTATTTATAGAAACTTAGTCTCCCACAGATGACTGAAGAAATTCAGTGTTGTCTGATGTTGCTGCTAATTTTTAGGAACATTTCTAATTTGATTTACAGTTGTCAGTGAAGGGCTACATTGTTCTGGACAGAATTCTGTCTGGAACTGCCCTGAGCTTCATTTTTGTGAGTGAGCTGGTGGGGAAGGCATTGCATGTCCCCAAAATGGCATCAGCACCACTTGTGGAAGGGACTGGCAGCGCTCAGGATAAGTCAGTGAGGGCTGGCTCAGGTAGGGCCAGCTGGCAGTGAGCAGGGTCCTGTGAACACCCTTTGGAGCAGGGGGTATTTGGGAAGCAGATTCCACCAGGATCCAAACCACAAGTTCATGTCAGCCACCCTCCATCAAGATCCCGCATGAATCACGTGGGCCTTGGCAAAAACTTACTGAAAAATAAACAGATCTTTGTGTTCTCCAGCCCATAGTCTGGAATATTATTATTTCTCCTGAAGTAGGATAGTTCTTGCAGCAGTGCCTATTTTTAAGGGAGTTCAGCACAAACTCTAGACCCAGGAGCTTCATGCAGGTCTGGAGAAACTGAGATGTGCTGATCCTTTGGTTTTGGCTGGCCAGTTGCTAAGATACAACCTGAGAGACAACAGTGAGCCACTGTTCTTCAGTCACTGAAAAAGGGCTCTCGTTTTTCACCCTCCCAGCCCAGCTTGTCCCAGAGCTCAGCAGGGCTGCACAGTGAACACAACACCTGGGCCTTGCTGTAGCCACAGGAAAGCCTCCAGGAGATGAGGTCGTGTCCCTGCCTGATGGACAAATCATCCATGAGGATAATGCAGCTTTGTTGAGTCACTCATGGAATTTTCTCCTTCCCATCTGCATGGCAGAGCTGGTGCCCCAGGGGACACCATGGCGTGGGCTTCAGCATCAAACCAACACCTGAGGTGTGTAAATGTGTGAAATCTGCAGGTTTTGTGCTATCTGCTTTCCTCTGGGAATTCTGGATGGAGCCTGGAAATGAATTTTGTATTCTCAGCTCACTTCCTGCCTGCCAGCTCCATGCTCTGACTGAGGACAGCGTTTCCTTCAGTGTTCCTGTATCAGCCCATGGTCACTCCTGAGGCACTGGACACCTTGTCACCACAAAGCCCCTCCCAGCCCACCCTTGGACTCCTGTGGGCTTCTCCCAGATTTCTGCCTGCAGGAACAGCTTGTAGGGTTAATGCTTCGGTAGGATGCCCTGAAAGGTGCTTCTCACAGCACAGGCAAGATGTCAGGAAGGTCTCAGATAAGGTCACATATGTTAAAACAAAGGCACCCCCTGAGCTTGCCAGGCAGCACTTGTGACCACAATATTGATCAGGAATTCCTGAGCAGAGCCATCCCTAAGCTGGAGCTCCCTGTTGAGCAGGATGGCATTTTGGGCTGAGCCCAGTGCTCTTAGACTCAGGTATTGAGCAACTCACTTCTGCCAAGGGACCCATGAGGCAAATCTTTAAAATATGAACAGATGATTCCTGGATTGTGACCAAATCCCCCCTGCCAGGCCATGAAGCTGAGTGCAGGGTGAGTAGAGCATGAGGAATGTGAGCTGCAAAACAGTTAAACCCTTCTCTGAAGCCTCTGATGCCACATTATTTGCATGATTCACAGTTAACAGATGGGCTTCTGCCTATACTGAGGGGGGACCAGTTCTTCAATTACCATCATTAAATAATAATCATGACCATTTATACTGAAAGGAAAACAATTTTGTGATGACCCCATTACACCAATTTTTGTTTCCTTGGTTTGTTTGTTTTAATTCCAGTCTTAGGGAAGAAAAATCTCTTTTCTCAGTCCTCATTTACAGGATATGCAGCTGAGAGAGCTCTGCCCACCCACACACTTTAACATTTCAGATATCAGCATTTCCATGCAGGCCTGGATGAACTCTTTCTAAACCTGTCTGGAGGAAAAACGGGTGAAATCTTCACAGCAGAAGAGTGAAAAACAGTGATAGATGCAAACACTGCCATCTCTGCTCTGCCACCCATTTCCACTGCATTTTGAGGAAATCCTCTGTTTGGATGCATCTGTTCTGTACAGGAGAGCACAGCACAGGAATCCTGAGCTGCCACCAGTTGTACTGAAAGAGTTATCATAGTTTAAGCTTAAAAAAAAAACCTTACAAGTGATACAAAAGCCATTCAGGTGTTTCTCTTTAATCCATTCTCAACAGCAGGGATCCCTCTCTTGCCATGTCTCCCTTGGCTTCCACCCCAGAGTGTTTGTACCTCAGTATCTGCCATTTACTGACAGAGACTGTGTGTGGCCCTGTGCAATGTTATCCCACCTTATTCTGCTGCACTGAGGCAATGAGCAGGGAGTTAAGTGCCATAAACCAATCCTGAAATCCTTTCTGATTCATGGGGAGCCCAGTTGTGTCGTAGTTGTGATGGTCACAATACAAAGCAGCACTCCATTTTCAGAAGGCTTCAAGCCCTGTTTTTATTATAGCATGCATGCTTTTTACACATTCTTACAAAATTCATAAGTTTGCACTTTACTCATTGGTCAGAAGAGACAAATTGCTCATTGGAATAGGCAATTGCAGGTTTCTCTTATTTATCCTTCTTTCTTTCTTGGTTTCCATGTGAACGACCTTGGTAGAAAATTCTTTCAGGGGTGAACGTGGATCCTCTTATCAAACTTCTCTCTGGCTCACAGAAGTCACTGTAAAACCTCTTCCACACAGTTGGTGCTTGGGGAGTGCTGAAGAGGAGAGCAGGCAGGATGAAGATGTGAGTAACAACTGCACAGTTCCCATTTTGCTCCACATGGGGCATCTTTATACAACAATTTTTAAACTTGTGCTGTTTTCATGCCAGTGTGGAGACAGGATGTCAGATCAGACAGCCCCTCAGTCTGAGTTGTGGCAGCAATTCCTATACATTTCTAGTAAATATAAATGGGGGGATGTTTCCATTTGATGCCTTTGTTTGTCTAATAGCAGTCACAAGTTCCCTCTTCCCCAGCCTCTGGGTCAGTAGCAGAACAAGCTCACTGGCCAGTTCCACTTAATTATTGTTCATTTTTGGTGAAGAAAAGAATAAACATTCCTGTGTGATTCTGCTTAACTGCTGTTCCTGGTTATTAATAGCCAGTTTTGGTCCCCCTTCCAGCCTATGTGCCACAAAATACATTTCCCTTCTGTCTCCAGAATCAAGCTGCCTGGGAAGAAACTGTTCTGTGAAAACACTGGACAAAAAGCTTATTGAACAACCCTTCCTTTTGAACAGAAGACTGATCTCTCTTTCTATTTTTAGCCTATTAACAACAAATGTTGCTTTATTACCTCACTTTTCATAGATGAAGATGTGTTCAATTTGGACAAAGATCTCTACCTAGAAAGATTCACCACATGGTTCTGCACAGCCACTTGGTCCTTTTACACTGCCTTGCTCTACACAACCTCTCTGAGTTCCCACTGTAAGCAGGTTTTATCCATGCTCCAAGATTGACTTTTCAGCAAGTCCCAGCTTCTAAAATCCCACAAAACTTCTAAAACTTCTCCAGTGCCTGGTCAGCAGCTCCAAACTCTGACCATTTGGCCACATTTGGCACAAGATTCCATCTTGTGCTGGAATCAGGTGGTGCTCTGGAGAGGAGAGAAGGGCTTTTGTCCTCCCTGCTGGGCAGCAGTGGCCAGCTGAGATGTCCCTGGCTGCAGGGAGGACACTGGAAAGAGGCAGGGTGTGGATACCAGGCTGCTGCTGAAGATGGCTTTTGTCCCTCTGGTATTGAAACAGCAGTTCCATGTGCCCAGATTAAGGGACATTTAAACATCCCAGGTCAACTCTCCCCATGTGACTCCCCCTGGAATTGTAAAGGCATTCAACCCTTCCCTGGCAACGGCTTTAGGGAATATGAGGTTTGTGTCAGTGTCTATTCAGTGCTAGTGCTCTTCTCTGTAAAGCTTTCAAATACTCTTTTTCCACTTCTGGAAGGGAGAGGAGCTTTCTGTCTTACCCACTAATGCCAGCAAAATCCCTGTTCCCATTCCCAAGGATTTTAGTCCTGCGCTACAGGGAGGACAAGGCACATTATCTGCTTTTGCATACAATTTATTATCAACATTTCTTCCTGCTTCAACTCTGCTTCTGATGACAGGCTCAAAATAACAAAGAAAAAGAGTAGCAGTGCAGGAATAATGTGCTGAAATTTCCATGTGTGGATCCCACCAGACTGCAGGAGTGCCCTCCCTGGTTTAATGCAAACAGTTGAATTAATCATACAGATAACTGTGAGAATGCAGCTTAAATTCCACTGGGGATCAGTAAAGTCCAGTCACTGAAGAAGAACTTTACAACACCCTGCAGTGTAATCAACTCTGCTGATTTAAATATAAGTCCTCTGAAGGGAATTTAAATCTCTGAATCTTCCTGAACCAGCTGATCTCCTTTCAAGAAGAAGGAAGATTTGTATCACTACTTTTTCTACTCATAAAATGCCTCTTGCCCTTTCACATTTTGAGATATTTCATTTTCAGTGCCTATAATTCCACAAGGTACCTTCATGTTGTGTAAAATACACTGACGCTGCAGTGCATGACCTGTGGTACAGAAGCTGCCTTCTCCCATCAAATATTTCCTGTAGGCAGGAAAACACTTTTTAAAAGAAAATAAGACAATCTGGAATTCTTTCCTGCTCTTTGTCCCAGGAAAGCACAATATCAGCCCTCATGGTAAGACAAGGTCCACAAAAGAATAACTCTTTTCAAAGGAATCCTGTGTTAATAGAAGCTGGCACATCAGTCTCTGCATTCACACGTTCCTGTGTGAGGAAATCATGGCTGTCACTTTCAGAGACACATCCTGTTCTTTCTGTTGGTGGGAGATTGAGGTCTTGCTCAGATCTGCTGACATGTGAGGATTCTCTTTGTTGCCCTGCTTGTGGCTGTCACAGCACATCAGGTTCATTACCAGCTGAGGTAAGATTTGTTTTATGAGCCTGACAAGAAATGTTGAAGCGTCTGAGGTGCTCGGGATAATTCATCTGAGAAAGAGGGTGAGTTCCTTGCACAAGGAAAATGCTTGTGTGCTGGAAGGAGCTACAGCTGAAGGGAGAGCAGATGTACAGAAGAATTCCATCACAAATGATTGCACCATGTCACCTTCCCTTAATAACCTTGGCCTGACATAGCCAGGTGAGGGATGCAGCTGCCAAGCTGACATTTCCCTCAGGAAATGCTCTGTCCCTCATCTGGCTCCCCCCTTCCCTTCACTTGCAAAATCTTTGATAATTAAATCACTGTGAAGGCAAATGATCTGTTGGTATAATTCATTTGGTAATTTGGCCTAAGCCCCACATTTGTCTTTGCACAAATGAAATTAGCTCTTCTCACAAAAGATCTGCTCCTGTGCTACCTGCTCACTCACACGATCCCTTTCCTAATTAGATGGCTGATACCTGCAAAGCATGGCTTTCCTCCCAGCACAGGGAAACCAAAAAGGTGCTTTTCACTGGAGAGGTCCTGGAGACCCTAATGTAAAGGAGAGGGAGAGATTAATTTCTGATTTCTTACTCTTTTTCTCCCATCACTCAGCTATGCTTCCTTTTCTTTAGTGTGTGTTTCTAAGAAAACTGAGTGAAGTTTTTATGAATCCCTATTTGGAGAAGAAGAGCAACATCCAGGATTGGCCTGGAGAACACAGACTTTTTGAAAAATACCTTTTTGAAGAAAAGCAGCATCCAGGTTTAGCCTGGAGAGCACAGCCTTTCCCCTGGTAGCTGGCAGAGCTGCTCTGGAAGTGCCAGCAGACACTTTTTTCCCATTGCATCCCAGTCCATCTGCTCCAGAGGGATGCAACACCTGCAGGGAGGGTTCCACTTGAAACAAACACCATGGACATGCTTTCTGCTGTTGCTGTCCATGGATGGACATCAAAAATCCATCAGAAATCAGAGGGGTGTAATGGTCCTTGGCTCTGCACCCTTCCCCCAGAGGAGGTGGTATCTGGTGACCTGAAGACCTTGATATTTGAATCTTTTGATATCTTTTATCTTTTGATATTTTGATATTTTTTACCTTGATATTTTTTATCTTTTTGATATTATAGAACTGCATTCTCCAATCCACAAAACCCCAAACCTCTCTGGGACTGCAGAGATAAAAACAATTCTCTCTGTAATTAATATGTTTGATAAGTAATGGGCACCAGTTAAAACCCAGGAGATGCAAGTAATGGTAGAAGTGGCTGAGGGTGGCAGGGAGAGAGGGGTGGAGAACAGGAGCCAAGCAGGGACTGGGCTGGGATAGGAACTGCTTGTAGCTCACAGTGCAGGTTCATGGGGACTCCAGAAGAAAAGGGCAACTGAAAATCAGCACCCCAGAAGCTGTAGCTGACATACAAGGGTCCTGCTGCAGCATCAGCACTGCCAGAACTTCACAGCATGGGCAACCAGCACCCACCTGGGGCTGACCAACAGCCCAAGGATGAGCTGTTGTCCCAGCCTCACTGCTCAGATTTTACAGCACCTTCAGAAGCAGCTGTCATGCTTTGTCCCTGACTAACAAAACCAGATAAACCTGATATGATCTAGCTTCTAGTTTGTGGCTGGCTAACTCAGTGTTAGCTGCTGGCCTCCTGATCATCTGGTGTCACATTTCCCCCTAGAACCAGCCCAAACGAGCACATTTTAATTCGGCAAAACTCTTTGTTGTGCTTGACCCAAAATTCCAGCTTGCCTATCGTTCACAGGGAAGGCTTTGTTGTCCCGTGCTTCCAGAGCCAGGGCCCCCAGCTCAGCAGCACAGCACTGCTGCATCAGCTCTCTCTGCAGGCACGACCCTCATGTCATGCTTCAACACTGGAAAAATGTTCTTTAGGGAGCCTGAGGGAATCAGGAAGGAGAAATGGGGAAAGCATCCATTACAAGCCTTGACTTTTGAAGAGGAAAGTACCACAGGCTGACTGATATCCACACACCAACAGAAGGCAAACCCAGCTTTCCTGGCTTCTCTATTCAGATTTTGCCTGTAACTCCTTGCAACACAAAGGGCTTAGACTTCAGGAGCCCATAATGACTGAAGAGAGAAGTAAACACGTTGTACAGCAAGGTACTACAAATCTCACACGCCTTTGAAGTGTTACAATTTCTCTACCACACCCTACCAGTATCAGCAAACACTAGGAAAAGAGCAAGGAAACCATCCCTTTTATTTAAAGTACTCTGAATGGCCAGACCTGGCCTTTGATTAAGAATCATTAAAGTTGAAAAAGACCTCCACATTCATCAAGTCCAGCCTTTGACTGAATATCACTATAGTACTGGATTTTTAACCTGAAAAGGAAAAAAATACTTTGGACTGTGCAAAAGGCCTGGTTTCACTTGAGTGCTTTTTGTGCTGTAGTATCAGAATAAGGCAAGGGATGTCTGTGTGATGACTTGTGCCAAAGATGCCAGGCAATCCTATAGAAGTCTGTGTGCTAAACTTTACAGACTCTGGACTCCCTCAGCAAGTGAGGCAATCTTTGTTTCTGCAAGCACGGCAGAGAACAGCGTGTTGTGATGTCCCTGCTGTCATTTTGGTGTTCACATCTGCTACTTTCACTGCTGAGGGATTTCCTGACTAAGTGGAGTTAGGAACTTCCCTGATGACAGTTTTTCTTATTTCGCCCCCCTGCAATGTTGCTCTCAGGTTAACTCTCCTTTCCCTGTCTTCATGTGAGCAAACAGACTGAAAATATTTCCTACAGCTTCCAACTGTGCTTGCTCTTGGTGAAACATCAATCCCAGGCTCTTTAGGAGCAGTTCTCCCTCGGTTTGCTCCTTCCCTTGCTCTCCCTTCTCTCCAGGCTGTGCACGTGCTCCCTGCTCGAAGTTACCCAGCCCTGAGCCTTGTGGGCACCCGAGCGCTGCTGGCACAGGGCCACCTCACACTCCAGATGGCTGCCACTTGCTGCTTCTGCCAGGGGCTCAGGCGACCAGCTCGTTATTCCAGACACAAATCCAACGCTCCTCACGTCAGGGAATGGTTACAGGAGGAGGAGCTGCTGCCTGCTTCCCTCCTGAAGGACGCCTTCACCCCTCCTGAAGACATCTTTGTTTAGCATCATCTGAATCTGCTCCAGGGCTCCCTGGCTGAGGCATGCAGCAGGCTGCTGCTAACAAAGGTGTAGTAGCACCTCTCCTCCTTGCAGCTACTGTTCTGGTGATGACTGTCACTTTAGGGCTGGTTATTCTTGGTTTTATCCACCCCATGGTTTGTGGGTTTTTTTCCAGCTGGTGTGGCAAACGTAAAGGAACCAAAAGCTCTTTTGCCAGCTGGTGTGATGCAACCTCTCCCAGCTTCTGAGTAGCTTGCTGGTGGTTGTTTGGAATTGTGTTCTTTGTTTCAGTGCTCTAGAAATGTGGATTTAGGGCTATGTTGTGATTTTGCTCATGGATCCCATTGTACCCTCTGGAGACTTCGCAGCACCAGAGATTCTACAATAGGGTAGCCAAACCAATGGATACTTTTCTCCTGCTGTGGCTGAAACCAGTATGGGCTGGCCACAGCAAAAAAGTTATCCTGGAATGTAGGCACACAGTTTGTGGTGATTGGGAGTGGGGCTGGCCCAGCCTCATCCCCCTGGGCACAGCTGTGAGCAGCAGGTGAGCAGCACTGACAGCAATGAGCCATGGAGTGCCCAGGTGTGCTGAGCAACCACCACAGGGAACAGAGGGCACACAGGGGCAGTGCATGAACATGAGGGGTGTAAAAGGTTGGGCTAGTGAATGAGAAAGGCAGATGCTTGGAGCCCTCTGAGGTAGTGTGGGGCTGTTCTCTATATTCTGTGGCTCTCTTGACTGTGACCTATGCTGCAACGCTGGGACCAGTTCTTATTGGTGGGAAAGTAAATGGAGGCATGTGGAAAGGTCAGTGCATGGGGGGGGGTGTGTGCAGGGAGTCTAGAAAATGGTGCCCCTCTCTGGGATGCTCACATCCAGCTGGATTGTGGCTTCACTGGGGAGAGGAGTTTAGGTGGGGAGTAGCCAAATTGAAAGTGTGTTAAGTGATTGTTTCGTATTAGCAAGCATAATTTGGGTTAGAGCTCTCCTTTCCTTTGGGGCAAAGGGATGTACGAAGATGTTTGGGAAATGCACGACAGACAACAATTATTATGCAAAGGAGAAGCTCAGAGAGCTCCTGAAGAATCATAAGATAAAGCTGAGCTCTACCTCCTCTGTAACTTGAAGTTCGTTTTGAGAAGCCAGAATTAGGAAAGGCCCAAGAGATTGTGTGTGCTTGTCCTGGGACTTTTTCAGCTCCTGTCAGTGTGGCAGAAACACAGAAATGCCACCTACCACATCCCACAGCTGTGAGCTGTACCCACCCTGTCACAGCTATGCTCCAACACCCCCTGACCCAACATGACCCCTGCTCTGCAACAAATCCAATGTGTGCAGTGACACAGCTGCCATCCACAGCCTTCTAAATCCTGCAGTGGCTTAGAAATGTATTTATAGGAGCTGAGATGAATATTAATAAGTAGTTCCTCCCTGAAATCTAAATGTCTCCTAAAATCACCAGCTTTTCAGCCAACATAAATTAGCATAAAACTACTGCTAAGCTCTGTCCTGGGTGAGGGGTTGGAAAGCAGCCCTGCAGCACAGCAACTCAGAGTCTAATTAAAAGCACCAGCTCAATCAGTAGTTCACTGGATGGGACCTCCTGTCTGTTAATTAGCAGGATGTTGCTGTAATCTCATCCCTCACCAGACAGATCACTCCTATCCCCTTTAATGACTCCAAGTGGTCACTGCAAGTCCTCCTAGATGTGTCTGCCACTGTAGTTGCTTTGCCCTGTGGAGGGGTAGTCAATAGTTTGTCTCTTCTCAAGAAAACTCACATTGATGAAGATGTGCCTGGGTTTAGGGTTTGTTCAAGTGCTGGGAAGCCTAAACAGTCTTCTCCATTTCAGATCTAAGTTCTCCACGTTGTAGATGTAGAAGCACAGGTTTGAGAATAGTCTGGACTCTAGTCTGGGCAGATATCTCTTGTGTAGCCTAGGTAAGACACAGTCACCAGGCAGGCACCTCGGGTGGGCTCTCTGAGCCATTGACAGAAACATGAGGGAAAAGCATGTGGGCTGTGGCTTGTCAGAATTCCTGCTCTAGTTTCAGTCCTTGGGGTCCTGCTGTGTCCCTGGGCACCCTGGCCCTGTGGCTGTGGGTAAGAATTGCTCCTTCAAAAGGGGCAGCACAGCAAGCCTGCAGGGAACATCAGACCTGCTTCCTGACAGCCTCTGAAAGTCCAGGAGGACTCTGCTTAAAGCAATACTGAAAACGATTCTGCATCCAAATCCTAATCAGAAGTTATTGGAGGAAGAGGGAAATATGAATAGCAATTCAGTGCATAAAGTAGGAGCTCTTCTAGAGCTGGCTGAAATTAATTCCTGGGCATGGGGATGTGAGAAGATGGGCTGAGGGCAGATGGATTTATGCTGCCTGAAGTGCCAGAGTGTGTGAGTTCAACGCTGTGCTTTTGACAGCACTGCTCAAAGGAAACCACCTGCATCCAGCCTGCAGGGGTGGGAGTGAAAAGGGACACCCTGACACTGCTAAATCACAGTGATCAGTGACTACATGCAGTGGGGTGAACTTCCCACGTGCCAGCACTGACAGGCCAGCAAGAGTTCCATGGGATGAGTTAAAGGCTATTGAAATGGGTAGGAATTCTATGGAATGAGTTAATACCCATTATTGAAATAGGTATTTTGGGGAATACACGAAGGTGTCTCTACTGCAGAGTGGTTGGCTAGAGTCTAAAACACCCAGGTGTTCTCTTCAGCCTCTGAGCTCCTTCACAGGTTTGACTGCAGTGGCACAATGTGGAGTCTTTGCTTCTTTTTTACCAGGGTCAGGATTAAATGCCCAATGTGAGATGGTATTTCTTGTTGGGACTCAGATGTTTATTAGTTCTTATCTATGTTACAGTCTCACAAACCCAGAGTTCTACAGCACTGCACTCTAACAAACTAAAAATGGAGCCCCATCTCCCTCTCTACAAGGCCTTTTAAGGATAAACTGTCCAATTAAGAAATGACACCTAAATTATTTTTACTTTTAACCCAATAATGAATCACCCATGGCCCACAATGAGGACTTTTTTATCCAATTACACAAAACCACCTAAACCCATGGAGAAGAAGGTGAAGGAGAAGGGACCAGCCTCTGCCCTAAAACCTCCATCTTGCTTTATATATATCACTATATTCTAAAACCTTAAACTCTAATTTTTCCACCATGTGCTATTACACACCTCTACTCAAACTCCACACCCACAATCCCAGTTCTATCATTCAATTTTGGAAGCCTTCACCATGGCCTCAGGTCAATGCAGTGTTCTCTTGGGGGGTCAGTGCCTGTCAGCACAGAAAGTCTGAAATTCTTTTAGACTTTTTTAGACAAGTATTCTCGGGAGCCAGGGTTCCAGCAGCACAGCCCTTGCCCCCGCTGAGGCAGGGCAGGCAGCTGGTGCCCGTGCCCGTGGCAGCTGCTGGGAACGCAAACCCTTCTTGGATTGCCATCTGCTGGCACCGCATTTAACTGCTGCCGGCCGGGGCCGCAGGGGGACACTACAGACCGGGACAAAAGGTGGTGAAGTGCCCGGTAACTCCTTTTATTCAAGTGTCTTCACTCGGTCTGACCCCGTAAGGCGCGTTACAGCTGTTTCAATGCAATGCTGACTGAGCTAAAACTCCATTTCTGGAGGTTTTCCCCCCTGAAATAGCTCAAATTATAAACTGGTGTAGCCTAAGGAAGGGCTATTCTGCTTCTGATGCTGTCAGGCAGTCCAGGCCTGAGAAACCATTCAAAATGATTTGAGAGAAGCTGAGCAGGGGGAGGAAGACGTGATGAAAGGCTCGTGGGTAGAGATAAGGCCAGGGAGATCACTCAGCAATTACTGTCACGGGCAAAACAGATTCGTCTTGGGGAAATTAATTATTACAAATCAAATCAGAGGAAGGGAGCGAGAAATAAAAGCAAATAATGAAATACCTCCCCCCTACCCCTCCCTTCTCCCTGGGCCCAGCTTCACTCCTCCCCTCACACCCTCTCCCTCCTCTCTGACTGCTGACGGTGTTGCGCAGTTTTGGGGTTTTTTTTCACATTTTTAAATACGTTATCCCAGAGCCGCTGCTGCCAGCACTGGTGGTGTGGGTGTCTGCTTGTCCCCCCGTGAGCAGGTGCCGTCCGCGCCCTGCTGAGCAGCAGCGCTGGCAGCCGAGCTGTCCCCTGTCCCGCTGTCCCCTGTCCCCGCTGTCACCACAGGGTGGCTCCGCTGCCGCTGCTCGCACGGGCAGGTGGCACCGCAGGGCCTCACAAGTACTGGTGCCTCACAAATATTTCCTGTCCTTTCTTCCAGGCTCACAGGGACACAGCTTGCGCTAATGTCACTCTGTGAGTGGGATGAGTTAAAGGCTCATTGAAATGAGTTTTTTGGGGAGCACGACAAAGGTGTCTCTGCTGCAGAGTGGTTGGTTAGAGGATCAAACACCCAGGTGTTCTCTTTAGCTGGGGTGTGGGACATTATTATTTAATGTGGTGATTAATATTTAATATAAACAATAATATTTATCATAAATAATATGTAATAGAATGTAATATAATTTAATAGAAATTAATATAAATCTATTATATTTAATAATGATTTAATATAAATTATTTAACATAATAATTTAGTAGGGGTATGTGACATGATAATTCTAATTACCATATATAATTATTTTATTAATAGTTATAGAAATACAATAATTAGCACTGCAGGGAGCACAAGCAGACCTCCCTGCAGGTCCTCTGTCCATGGAAGAGGCAAGGAAGGAGGCCTGGGATGGACGTCCTGCCCCACAGTGAAGCGAGGGAAACGTGCCATCAAGAACACGAAAGCATCTCTGGCTTGACCAGCCTGGAGATGACTGGGCCTAAAAGTGAGACAAGCCCTGCCTTTCATAACTCTCAGCCAGGGCTATGGCCCCAGCCTGAGCCCACAAACTGGAGATTTGAGCTGGGGCTGCAGGGTGAGCACAGTGAAACCAGTGATGGCCACGGCCAGGGCTGCTCGTGCTGGGTGGGCCCGCAGTTAAACTGGGTTTGGGCAATCTGGGCAGAGTGCTCCCTGTGCTTGCAGGGCTCAGAAACGTCAGGATCAAATGGAAAATATTTGTTGGGTTGCCTAGAGAGTGAAAGTCACCTAATCCAACAGGCAGCTTGGGTTTCTAATTGGAAACAGAATAAAACTTCGGCTCAGAGCAGCAGAGCACTTCATGGATACACAGAACAAAACAATGGCTTGTCAGTGTTTGTGGCTCACCCTGTGTCTGCACTGGGGCTGCAGTCAGCTGAGCTGCCTTCCTCTGGGAGTTAGAGCAAGGCAGGAGCTGGGCAAAAGTAGTGGCTGCAGCAATTATATAATAATAAACCATTATCCCATGGTACAAAGGTGGGATGGGCACATTCTGCTGGGATTCAATGTACACACAGCACTGGGAGCTGAGGCCTGCTGCTGCAGGAGAGCCCTTGCCTTTGCAGTTTGGCTGCTCTCATGAAAGAGATGACTGTGGTTACAGCCCACAGGGCCCTGGGTAAAGTCAGGCTGCTGCAGATACGATTTTCTTGCAGCTAGCCAGGATTGAAACTCATCTTTATCTTTTTTTTTTCCACTACCACAACATTTAATCAGTTGATTTTCTGGCCTGAGCCACTTGCCCCATGCATCCCATGTAGAGACAGTGCTCAAACTCACACTAAGTGAATTTACACACTGCACAGTCAGTGGCTCTAGGGCTTGTTTCCCTGGGGTTTGAGGCCACAGGAAACAGCCATAATCCCTTGTGACTTCTTGCAAGCAGCTGCTCTTTGGCTCCAGCTCTGTGGTGACTGATAACTGCTCAGAATGGGTTTTAACTGGAAACCTGCTTTTTTTTTGGTGCCTGAGCAGCTGCTATACTTGCTCAGTGTGAGTGTTTACATAGGTGATGTTGGGTAACCCCTAGGAGAGCTCATGGAATCAGAAATGTGCTTGACAGCATCCTCAAAGGAGACCAGGAGTTTCTTCTTGACCTGGCTCTTCACCCAATCCTGATGTTCTGATATAGTTGTCATTCCCCTATTCAGTTACTCTGTGGTTCACAAAGTTTTCCAGGCTGGGAATTTCATCAAATAATCTGTGAGTAGTATGTGCCCCTCTGGGAGGGTTTCCTGTGAACAGAACCTGCCTAACCTGAAGATAAAATAGCATCAGAATCATCTCTGTGGAGTTTCTGGTGTTGGCTTCTTGTCCAGTAGCTCCTACAATCATCTCCTACTCCCTTGCAATGTTAGAAAAGACTTTTCTGGCAAGCTGTAGATGTTCACAAGGTAAAAGGGTACTACTTTTTTTCTTGAGAAGGTGAGTGCCAAAGTCATTGTCTCCCTGCTGGATGATGCTTCTCTCCAGTGATCTGTCCAGGGACATTAATGATGCTCAGTGTTTGTCTCTTGATGGTCTCACTGTAGACAGGGAGAACTTCTGCCTGCAGCCACCTCAGCACAACTTGGGTGTGTGTGGAGGGAGCAGGGGAAGAGCTGCAGAAATCAGCTCTGAATTTCAATACTTGAAATAAAGCTATTTAGAAGGCAGAGTGTCCCACAATATTTCCATGCTGTAATCTTTGCTTTAAAGATTAAAAACACACAGGGATCCACCTATGCAGGTCTTCAGGAGGTGTTTTAGAAATCCCTGGGTGCTTCAGTAGCTGCTTGGGTCGGGGCTTTGCACATCAGGATGTGTTTGGAACCTGCTTCCTTCCTGTGCCTTGTAGGGGTGCCTTGTAAACCACATTACCCTACAAGGGGTGCCTTGTAAACAACAGGGTAATGCTGGCTGCTGTGTGCCACACCCAGGAGTTATGGGAGGAACTGATTTGGTTCAGTTTGAGGCAGAGTTTGCAGTGCTGGCTCTCCTTGCTAGGGAAAGGGGGCTGAAGATGCTGACCTTGTACTCACAGTGTTTAATTGTTCCTCCATCCTGTCAGACTGAGATTCTGAGTCTCTCCGGAGGGAGGGACTGCAGCTCTGGAGACAAGAGACCCCAGTTCATTGATGTTTAAACAATGGTCTTTCAGTGTGCTCCTAATCTGCATGAGACTTCGGGCAGATAAGCTTTTCTTTTGATGTAGCTAAATGAGTTTTCTCATTGCTGGATCTACCTCTAAATGCCAGTACAGATGCAAAGCACCGATTATCAATAGTTTATTGTAGGTACATGATATGTGTGCCTGAGAAACAATAGCAAAATAGCTGGGGAATATTTGCTGCTGTGAAAAAAATCACCATTCATTAGTGCTGTCTGTATTTTTAGGATAAAGCGAATTGGAACCATCTCCTGAAAAAACAGGCACAAAAGCTTTCTTTACCTGCTCTCCTACCTCTTCATTCCTACTCTACTACCCTACTCCTAGGACACTGATACAGCTAATTCTACAGCCTCAGTTGGGCTTGGTCTGGGATGACATTTACTGAGTGGAAGTCTCATGGAAAACAACTTCTGAAATGGTTCTGTTGTTGGGATTTCTATGCTTTAAAATGAACCGTTCGGGCACCTTTTACAAATGCTTCCCCAGTGTCACCTGACTTCACTGTCACTGCCTCCAGAGTGACAGAAAGGATCTGTGCTTGAAAGGAAGCATCTTGCACTTCCAGCTTGAATGTGACATGATCCCCCATGATGGCTTTGATGGGATTTTCCTTTCTATCATTTAGAATTCCATCAGGAAAGTCCTTCAAGCCAGTGTTACACTCGGCTGGCATTTTGAGAGAGGCTGGCAATCAGCTATTCAGTTACAATTACTGTATAAAATGAAATTCTCAAGAAGTTATTCAATTCTTGGTCACAAGTCTCCCAACGACTATGATTCAGCCCATGGAAAAAGGAGGATTTGGATGCTTTGCTGTTCCATTTGTCATGACCTTGGCTGGGGCTCGCAGACCATGTATCATCCATAATTTGGTCAGCACTAATGTACTGACAAGCTCAGAGGGGTTCTGCACATCCCTGGGTACAGGCAGTGCATGAGGCAGGCATAGCCATGGATTTCTGCAAGATCTGCACTTTGATTTTAAGGGAAAATGCTGCCACTGAGCTGCCACCAGAAGCTGGCTCGTGGAACTTGCTGGCTCTGGCAGAGTTCACCCAAAATGCACAGGGGGTGTGCTAGGGTGGGGTGCTTCACTTCCTGCTGTCAGGGATCTTGTTTTCAGCTGGGAAAGATTTATAAATGTGGTGGTTTGTTGTAGAAGGGAGGGGATTGAGCCAGAAGAGATCTAGTGCAGAAGGTATTTTTCTTTTGGATGACTGTTGTGGTGTTTAATGCTTTGTTGTATCTGGATGTGTTTGGAATATCTTGAGTTCATTGAGCTGCACAGTTTCCAGATACTCAGCACAGAAAATTGCCTTTTCCCTTTCAGCCTGCTTCCTGATGGTCCCTCAGAGGATGCAAAGGCCCCTGGCTCCCAGATTTCAGAAATACCTGAAGCTAAAGTCACCTGCTGAGATTGAGGGCATCTGCCACGGGAGTGCCAGGGGCTGCCATGCCCTGACTCAGCATAGCCTGTGGAGTGTGGAGGAGTGGCAGGTCCCACCCAGGGGACACTGCTGCTGTGGGCACTCCTGAGCAGTCCCACACCAAGGTGGCCTTGGAGCCCAGCTGCTTTTTCCACCCTCTCCTCCTTCCTCACACTCAAAACTTTGTCTCTGCTCCTCCCTGGAGGTTTCAGTGGTTCAGACTGTGAAGGGTTCAGTCCTTCAACTTCAAGATGTGAGCAGCCCCTGCAGATGTTTCCAAGGCTTGCAGAGGGGGAGCTGCTCTGGAGGTGACCCTCCACCCTTTTCTCCCCAGTGGCTGGGCTGACTTTGGCTCTCCAGCTTTGGTATTTAAAAGACTTTCAGATGTGTGTGGTCCCTATAAAAATAAATCTCCAAAGGAAACAAATGTTATGTGGTGAAAGTCTGCCAAGTCCCCATTGCTTATTAGCTCGTAGTATTCTGTAGGAGGAACTTAGCTCTGTAGCCTGATATAGGATAACTCTTTGATGAACTCTCAGCTCTTTTTAAGATTCAGATTTAAAGGATGTTGCTCTGTAGGGTTGAGATTGTGCCATTGATGAGATTTCAGCTGTGAGTGCCTTGACACTCTTGTCAGACCCCTGAAATAACAATTTGTCATTTCAGAGAGTTTTGCTGTTTAAGTTACATCAAGCAGAGCTTTGACAGCAGTGATCAGGGATGACAATTTCCAAATTGTCCAGAACCACAGAGGTTAAAGTAAGCAATGTAACTAAACATGTGCTTCTAAGTAGACTGACTTGGAGATGTTGATCCAAGACTTCCTTCAAACCCAGTGATCACTTGATTTTTCTATGATTCTGTGATACAGCCAGACCTTGTTTGCTTATCACCCTAACTCATATCCTGTTCAGACAGTGTGCTGTGCCATCAGAGGCAATTTTTATAGAAGACAGGAAGATGCATAGCAAAGCAACAGGGCATTGACATAGAGTATTTGAGACTGCAGCTCCTAGTGATGCTAGAAACTGGATTTTCTAGGTGTATGTGAAGAAGTTAGCACACAGCATCACATAAACCCTGTCACCTGCAGTCTGTCCCTTTCCAAAGTGCCACGGTTGCTCAGCAATGTCAACAAAAACATGTATTTATATGGATTTAGTTACACAGGCAAAAGTCTAAATATTACCTTCCTGAAGGAAAGATGATGATTTCATCTGATTTGAAGTAGATAATTTAATCTGAAGAGCTAAATTTATATTTCCTTTGCAGCTAGATGAAATTATTGATGGGAAGTGGAATTTTCTTTCCAATTCTCAATCACGCACACTGCCTAAAATTGTTTAGATTATGATGTCTCAGAGGGTGAGTCTCTTCTGAAGTAAATATGTTTTGACAGGCATTAACTCCTTAAGGCCAGGGAAGAAGCTCTGAAGAAGAAATTAAGTCAGGAGCAGGCCCTTGTTTTCCTCAATAAACTTCTGCTTATTTCTGTGCTGATGTCTGTGGTCTGAGGTGATTCTGTCCCCACTTGGAGAGAAGCAAATATGGTGTGATTTCACTGAGGACAGGTGAAATCAGTCAGGCTCCAGGGTTCTTCACCTCTGATGGTGCTCTGGCTTGTGAGATCCCCCTGGTCTTGTGGCAGGATTAAAGGAGCACACACTGGAGGTGTTTTGGGCACTGTTTAGGAGGAACTCGAGGTTTTACTCAAGATGAACATTACCATGACTTGCTGTAGATACTTTATCCTTTAGCCAGGGACAAATTCCAGTTCTCTTGTTGGAGTTATTCTTTTAAAATGCTTTGCAAAGGAAGTGCCTGTGCTTCAAGAAGCTTGTGTCCCTGTCCTGAGCAGACGTGTCCATGCAGACACGCTCATCTCACAGGGGTATGGGCTGGGATGCAGAAAGAGGAGCCATCTGCTAATGATGCTTGACACCCTTTGCTGTCCTCAGAACTTCCCATACAAGTCAAATTTGGGAGATTGACACATTGTGGTACAATTCCACCTGGGTCTACGTCATCCTGCCTGGTTACTTTGGTGTAGTACCTGGATCCTTAGCCATCATCCCAAAAATCTTCCTCTTCCCTGTCAAAGCTGTGTGTGACACTGAAGACTGAATGAAGACTCTCCTTTTCTCTATTCTTGCTGCTGCTGTACTTGGCACATGCTGAATGATTTATATTTTTGGCAAATTTTTAAAGCATGGGCAGATTTATATTTACAGCAGTATTGTGTTAAAGGAAAGAATTGTTAATTCTGGACAGATTAAGCTCGTGGTGATGGACAGCCAGGAATTATCTAATTCAGAAAATAGGACCAAATGAGAAGGACAAGGTTTGAAGTCCCATATACCCCTTGCAACTGAATCCAGAGAAATACTGAAATATACCCTGGAGAGGACAGACCCTGTTCTTCCTCTCAAGGGCTAAGTCCTGGGGGAGGAGAGCAGCTCTGTCTCCTCTGCAGTGATCTGACCATGCACACAAGGGAGCAGCCAAAAAAGCTCCAGCAGAGGATGCGTGGGAGCCTTTCAATAAAAGGCTGTTTCAGGGAATAAGAAACTTTTTACAAATGTCATGTGTGAAAGTTGCTGGCAAACAGAGACCAACTCTCAGTGGGTTTGTGTCAGTGTTGCCTGGACTATCATGCACAGGGCAGACAAAGCTGGAATAAATACTAACTCCTTCTGTGTAAATGTGATACTGCTGTGATGTGCCAAAATGACAACATCTGATGTTTTCACTCGAAACAGACGCAGTGTTGTTAGGAAAGATTTCCTTCTACAGATGGGAAAACTCTCCCATTTCCAAATCCCATTCTTTTCTAAAGTAAAGATGAGGCCAGCACCAGTGGGGTTAGGAGCAGGGTTAGTGGTGCTGCAGCAGCACGGGAATCTCCACCCAGAAAGCAGGTGAAAGATTTTGCTGTCAAAGTGAAAGAGCTCAGTACAATTTTTTAACAGCTGGCTCCTCCTGTAATGGAATCAGAAAATTAACTTCTCTTACAGTGGGATATGAGCCACGCTGGATCTGCTGGGTTTAGCTTGTGCTGGATGACTCCATCCCGAAGGCCCTGGGGATTTGAACGAACTGGGATTCAGTGCTCTGGCTTTGGCTTGTGTCCAATGTTAACAGAGAAAAAGTATTCAGGGGCACCTCATGCAGAACAACCAAGTGAATTCTCCCTTTCTGCTTCCCAGTGTAAACCACAGATGCTGTGTAAAACCAGCACAGGAGCAGGACTGTGCCCAGTTCCACTGGTCAGAGATTTTCTCAGTTGCCGTCCTAACGCACAGGAATCATGTGCCAGCACTGTGCCACACTGTGGGATTGTGACTGTGACCCCCCCTGTACTGCTAATCCTGTAGGATTGGGGCAATTATTCTGGTGTTTTTTGTTTTGTTTTGGTTTTTTGGGGTTTTTTTTTTTGTTGTTGTTGTTTTGTTTTGGTTTTGTTTTTTGTTTTTCAGTTGGGCCAGATGATTTCTTGGTACAACTGGATTTAAGGCGAAATTTGCATCCTTCCAAACATCACCCCCAACTCTGCCCCTCTAAACCTTTTATTTACTGATTTGCTGACCTATCACCTATCTAGAGCTGGAATCAGCCCCCCGTTTTCCCCTCAAACACAGCCTGTGAGCAGACAGCTGATGGTGAGAGTGAAAATCACTGAGGCAAAGTTACCGTGAAGGGATGGAACAAGGCACTAGGACCTAGGAGGCGTCTCATCCACCCTGGCAGGAATTTCTTGCTTGGAGCTCAGACAACAAAGGCAGAGTGTGCCTGGTTTTCTTTCTCTGAGCATCTCCACCCTGCACGCTGAAAACCGGTGAGTAGAGCTTTCCTGAGTGACTTGCATGCAGAAAAGTAACAGAAAGGAGGAATCTTTTCTTCGTGCTTTATAGCATCTGCAGTTCATTTTAAAATCAAAACCCCTGCATCCTCTGATTCATTCCCTAAGTTGCTTGGATGTTTCATTGTTCAGTGCATGACACCAGACCGAATCTACCCCAGCTGGCATCGTGGGGGGAACGTTCCCAACTTGGGGTTTCTGTGTGGAATGCCTGCATTGTCATCTGCCTCACTACAGCCTGGGGACAGTGATTTTTTTCTTGCACGGGTCACGCTGACATTGTGAAATACAGGGAAGGAGCTTCATTCTGGCGAGTGTAAAGGGCGGGGATGAGATAGCAACAGCTTTTCCTGGATTTATACCTGGCTGCCAAGTGCTGTAAATCCCCTTCCAGCCTTGTGTTAACATGAGAACCACATACATGAAGTGCATGTGCCTGGTGCTGCTGGGGGAGTGGAAGGGTCTGTATTGCAGGGGTGGGGGGGGGGGGTCCTTCTCCTTTTGTGTTGGGGTTTGGTGCAGGAGAAAGGTTGTTCTCGAGCATAAACTAGAGGCAGTGCAAAATTCCTGCTGCTGGATGTGCAAAAAGCCTGCTCGGCTTTTCAGTGCTGGAAGCCCCCGTGCTCAGAACAATGAAAGGTGAGGAGCAGGGGCGGCGTGTCCCTGGGGCACGGGCACTTCCAGCTATTAAATCACTTAGGGCTGGAGCGGGGGGTGGAAATAGCCCCTTTATTTTCTCCTCCTCATTAAACGGGAGCAAAAATGCAATTCAGAGGTGGCTCGGGCTGAAAAGAGCTTACCGAAGCTGCGTTTCAATGACAGATTTTTCTTTGCAGTCATTTCTTCTTAGAGATGTAGGCTGGTCCTGGGAATTGATTGATGGGCTAGGAGGGGGCTGCGGATAGGGGGAAGGGTGGGCTGGATCTCATTGCTAACCCTTATTGAACAGGCTGTCACAAAGAAACTGCTTATTCCCCTGTGACCATTCTCTCATAAATGCCAGTTTATTCTAATGTTAAACATTCAGATGCTCTGGGTCCTTCCGTGATTCGACAGATTGAAGGGCTGACTTACTGGGATCTCCTTGTTTTCTGTTGCCAAAGGAAACCTCACAGGGCTCAGAGGTTTAATTCACTGCCAACTGGTGTTTGGATGAGTTTTTTGGGGGCTGAGTTGTGATTGCCATGTATCCCTTTGGCCCCAAGTCCCAATTTGCTGTACTTTGAAAACTCCCAGGTGCAGGAGCAGGCAGCTCTCTAGAAACGTGTTCCCTGCCCCCAGTAGTTGGATCCCTTTCAGAATGCGAGGACCCCTCCTACTCTCAGTCCCCAGAATCGATACAAATCTGGGTCAGGGGAGGGGGCGCTTCCCAAATGCATCCGTCCTGCTCCAGACACAGCCTTAGTGTCGTTTTGCTCTCCGGATTGTAGCTCTGCTGGGCTCTAACCCGTCCCTCTGCCCTCCTTCTCTCCCCATCTCCTTCCTGCCCAGCTTCAGATCTTTAGGGTTCACCAAACTATGGAACTTGATTTTGGACACTTTGACGAAAGAGACAAGGCGTCCAGGAACATGCGAGGCACACGGATGAACGGCTTGCCCAGCCCCACTCACAGCGCTCACTGTAGCTTCTACAGAACCCGGACCTTACAGGCGCTGAGTAACGAGAAGAAAGCCAAGAAGGTGCGTTTCTATCGCAACGGGGACCGCTACTTCAAGGGGATTGTATACGCCGTGTCCTCCGACCGCTTCCGAAGTTTTGATGCCCTCCTGGCGGACCTGACCCGGTCCCTGTCCGACAACATTAACCTGCCTCAGGGGGTGCGGTACATTTACACCATCGATGGCTCGCGGAAGATCGGCAGCATGGACGAGCTGGAGGAAGGTAACGAGCATCGCCTGTGGTGCAGTGAGGAGGAGGGGTGGGGAGGGGGCTGCACCACTCGGGGCTGCCCGGAAGGTCACGTTCCCCCGGGCTCTGGGCGTGCTGAGCCCCGCTGTGCCCTGCCGGGCGGGCGGCGGTGCGGGTGCCACCCCCGCCGTGTCCCCAGCGCGGTGCAGATGTGCGGCCCTGTCCGTGTGTCCGGCTCCCGGCCGGAGGGGTGTGTCCGGCTGCCGGCCGTGTCCGTGTGTCCGGCTGCCGGCCCTGTCCGTGTGTCCGGCTCCCGGCCGGAGGGGTGTGTCCGGCTCCCGGCCGTGTCCGTGTGTCCGGCTCGGGGCCGTGTCCGGCTCGGGGCCGTGTCCGTGTGTCCGGCTCGGGGCCGTGTCCGTGTGTCCGGCTGCTGGCCGTGTCCGTGTGTCCGGCTGCTGGCCGGGTCCGTGTGTCCGGCTCGGGGCCGTGTCCGTGTGTCCGGCTCGGGGCCGTGNCGCTGGGGTGAGCCCGGCTGGGTTTCCCAGTGGGGTGGGTGGGGATGAATGGAAAGGGAATAGGGGATGAGGTATTGCTGCAGCGAGTGTGGGGTGGGGGTGGGAAGGGTTTGTGGGCTCTGTGTAGGGGATTTGGGGTATGGTGCACACGATGTGTGCGCACAGGGGTGTGGTCAGGACCGGGTGGGCACCTGAGGGTGTGGAGAGGGGTGTTCGGAGGGCGATGGGTGTTGGGGGGGTCTCAGTGTTCGGGGAGCGTGTGCAGGGGTGTGTTGGGAGTTCACACAGCCTGATTAGAGAGGGGATTTAATGAGCAAGGCTTGTGAATAGAGAAGGGCGTTTAGGACAGGTTGCGCTTGGTGAAATTTGGGGGTTATACGTGCGTCTGTGAGGAGGATTAATTACAGAGAGCTGTTGGAGTTTCTTTGCTCAGGGGGTGTGGAGGTGTGCTGGGCTGACTGTAAGGGGCTCTGGGGGGTCTCGCAGAGCGATGTGTGCGGAGAGGGCACGGGAAGTTCATGTGCTGCACACGAGCGCGGATCGTGCCGGGGCTGCGCGAAAGGGAGCGCCTCGCTGGGTTTGGGGAGTGGTCGCTGTGCTGGGTCTGGGGCAGTGCGGGGAGCACCCTGGGGGTGCAGGGGCTCCTGCAGGGCCGATCGTGTCCCCGTGTCTCCAGGGGGTGTGGCTGTGCCTGCTCCTCTGTGTCACTGAGGGGTGAAGGATGAGCCAAAAATCAATGTTGCTCGGAAAGGGTGCCCTGGGGGAAGGTTTGCTGCCGTGGGGCTCAGCTGCCAGCCGTGCCCGAGCCTGGGGTGCTCCCGTGCTTGCTTCCTTTCCCGGCAGTGTCGGGACAGCCCCTGGGATGGGATTGCAGGGATGGCCAGTCCTGCCTTGTTGCCCGAGGCAGGACCGTGGGGCAGCTCTGGCAGAAGCAGAGTGGGGTGGGAAGAGGGCACCCACAGCCACGCTGCCTTTCTCTTCCCCGAGCAATTCAGTCTTTGTTTGGAGCTGGAATATCCTGTTGCAGCAGGGGAGGTGCTCTTTCCTTTTCCTTGCTGTTTTTCTCCAAGCAGACGACCTGGCTAGTTTGGTAATTACCAAAAATCCACGAGGCTTTTGCCTTTAGTGAAAGACAATGGATGTGAGTGCGGGAGGCTTGAACTGCAGGGGCAGCCTCGGCTGCGAGTCATCCTGTGACCTTGACTAAAGCAGCTCTCCCTAGAATTCCTTCTCTGTCAGGCAGGATACTCATCTCCCCAGAATACTTGGCAAGGACAAGGACGTGGAATAAATCTTGGTTTCCATAGAGGAGTTTTCTTGGGAAGAAATTGATGCCTTTCAGAGCTGTGATGCTTCCTGGTGGAGTTATTTGCAGCCCAATTACAGCTGTCGAATGGAGGTGTGGCCTCCCTTAATTTTAGAGATTCTGCCATGTTTCATTCTGGTCTCTTAATATGGCCACAGCCTTTCTCTAATGGCAGCTCTCAGTCCTGCTTGTCCTCGGTTTTATGCAAATCTTCAGAAATAATTCCAGGAGAAAATGCAGCCCTTTATTCTCTTTTTACACTCTTCCTCCTCTTACACTCTTCCTGCTTTTTGTCAGTGAAGTTAAGAAAGCTTTAGTTGTTACACCTGCTTTAAATGGGTTTTTCTGCAGGTAAGGAGGTACCTACTTAATGAAAATACATTTTTCTGGTTAAGGTACAGACAGGAGATACTGGCACTTGGGTTCTGGCTTTGTTCTGCAAAAATGGCATCTGGAAACAGCACTGAAGAAGAGGCACTAAAATCAAAATGGGATTGTCTTGTGGCTGTGTCCTCAGCAGAGCATCATCTAGGAAAATAAAACCTGAGCAGAGTGAAGACAAAGGAATCCATTTTTTGACCATGCCAGAGTAGGTCTGCATGCTGCTATTGATCCCATATTTCTAGGGGTGACCTACACTTCTGTTGTAGAAAGGCAATTTACAACACCGTGGTTATTACCAGCCCTTGTGGTGAACTCTGCCCTCATCTTGGGTGTTTGCATAACTGTGTGCAAGGTACCTGCATGAAACCCAGAATGTGGGAGTAATTCTGCTGTGACACACAGGAACAGTGCACATGCAACCAGGGCATGTCTGCCTTATAAATTGGCTTTCTGCTTGGAGACTGAGGGTAGCCAAACCAGTGCTTGTTGCTATAATGGGGCTAATTTATCATTGTAATTTCCAATAAACAAGTAGAATCTAGGAAAAGTCATCAAAGAGGCTCATCTTGGTGGTTTGATGGCAAAAACTTGTGAATTACTGACAATATTTCACATTATGTTCTTAGTACCTGGTTACTTCTGATTTAAAAATGTACTTACATAGGGTAGCCTGAGTGTAGCTCTGGGGGGTAGAGAATGATATTGCACAGCACCAATATCCTAGAGACAGACATTTCAGGTGAACAAAACCTACGTGGTGTGCTGCTAATTAACTGGGGCTTGGAATCACCCTTTTGTTCTCCAGACCCAGAGTCCTTCCCTGACTCTCAAGGTTACTCCCATAATGAGAACAAGTGAAGTTTTTCATACTCTTTTTTTTCCACATTCCTTCCATCTGTTGGGATGAGCCTCTTGGTCCTTTCCTGTACTGCACCCTAAAATCTCACATTTTGGAAGCCCTCAGAGCTGTGTCACACAGGTACCTTTTGCTGCCAGCTGAGTTCTCCCTCACTGGTCCCAGGTTGCTTTTCCCATTCTTTTCCAGGGAGCTATCTCATGTCCCAATGACTTTCTCTCAAAATCCACCCACCTGATCATTTTTTCTTCCTCTTTTCAGTCCTAGCAGCCATCTTCCATCACTATAGTAATTGTCTCAATCATGACTTCTTATTTACAGCATTCAGCTTTAATATAAGTAAATAATATAAATAATAAGCTCTAATAAATAATAATAACAATAATAATGGTGATAGTAATAATAAGCATTAATATAAATAAATAATGGACCTGATGATGCTGCTTAGGACTGCATTCCTCCTTAATCTCTGTGCTGGTCAAGAGCAGGGCAGCATCCTGTTCCAGCTCATCCTTCCACTTGTGTCCCACTGCCTTGGCTGGGTCAAGAGTGGATGTTGGCCCAAGGTGTTGCTGTTTATCGTGGCAGATGAATTTGTTGGGAAAGAGCACCATGAGATCTTTATTCCCCTTCATATATAATTGGTTCCAGTGGCCATGGCTTTGGGAACTCGATTTATGTAGCTGCATTTACCGGTGAGTCACTTGTAACTGATAATTCTGTGCCTTGTGCTGTGATTTTGCATATGAAAGATGCTAAAATAATCATGTGCCATCCTTTCCAGCCTTTCTCATGATGATGGTAGAGCAGTTCACATTTCATCCAAGTTTCAGCTAAAATTTAGTTCCTTTGGTGTCTGGTCATGGTGGTTTGGTTCATTTTGAGCCTCTTCTTGTAGACTTGATGTCATGAGAAGTTGTCCCACCTCAGCTCTGATTATTTTTTGTCCTTGAATGGAGGGCTAGGCAGAGATGGAAGCTGATGTTGTACATTGACTTCAGCAGAAGGATGGCTTAAGAAGTGCTGCTCTTGGCCACTTGTTCCAGTCCCCAATGTCACATAAATGAGTTCTTTGTGGGACAAAAGGTTTTCTTCAGCCCTCTCCATAATTTTGCTGCTTTGCCATATTCAGCTTCTTGACATAATGAAATGGACAAGGAGGCACAACCTGGGAGGGAAGGCAAGGCACATCCAAAGGTGGATTTGATGCCCTGTCCTGGGCTGCTTGTTGGAAATTTGCCCTTGTTTCAAATCAAACACTAGAAAAAGCTGAGTAGGATTTGTTTTGCTCAGTGTGGTTTCATTGCAAATGTTCTTGGGCTGTGTGAGATATTCCACAAAGTGATTCCAAGCTTTTTGTATCCTGTCATGCCCTTGGGAATATTTTCCAAAATCGTGTCCAGGAGTATTTAAAGTAATCATAGGAGGGGCTCTACCCTGGAACTGAAGAGTCTGGTGTGTGCTGGGACTGAAGGGTTTATAGGAAACATCCTGGAATCTCCACCCAATGCGTGTGTTCCAGTTTGCCTGGAAAAGTGAAGCTCCTGTAGTTTCATACTGAAACCTTGGTAACCTGTGGAATTATTTTCTGTGGGTGTCTGTTGGCCTGATAGCTCAGCTAATTACATCCTACATAACAAAATTTGTCCATGGGGTTCTGTTTTATTTGCTTGCTCACCCTGGATGTCACGCTAGGACTGGTGTGGTCCCAAAATTCTTTATGGGCATCATGTGGTTTTGAAGGTGATTTCTAATCAGGCATTTCTTCCACTTCTCCAGCAGAGCAAGAGGTGCTTCTGTTCATGGAGGAGCCAAGGGAAAGGAGCTCTTCCAGGGTTCATTTTGCCATACTGGAGTAGGTCTTTTTAACTGGAGTAGGTCTTTTTAACTCATGAAGCAGCAGCAAGTTCGTGCATTTGAATCTCAAGGCCTCCTCCAACACCATGTGGAATGAACTCTACAAGGTGTTAAGTCCACTTAATTCCTGCTGCAGCCCTGGTAAATTCCATGGAACACAAAAGCTGGGCATAGTAGCTCATTCTCAACTTTGCAACTGCAGAGCTAACAGCCAAAATAATTGACTGCTGCCCAGAGAGACTGTTCCTGGAATAACTGTTAACACTTAAACATTCAAAATGGCCTCAATCCAGCTTTCCTGATTTTTCTCAAAAGACCTCTGCCCGCAGTTCATTATCCTTGGAAAGTTGCTGCTGTGTGCTGAGGAAGGATAACTTTTCCTGAAAGCACAGCCTGTCATTTTTGGTATTGTCACAGGGAGCTGCTATAAGAGGGTTGGAGGATTAGCACTCATTTGGAGCTTAGGGTTTTTCTAAGGAACCTTCTCCAAGGCAAACCTTATCTTTGCTGAGATCATCCCTTCTTTAGGAGCTGAATAATCTCCTTGTGCTTCCATCAAATTGGTAGCACTGGGACGTGTCATGCACTTGAAGCTGGAGTAATTCTGTGTGATACAAGCCTGGCTTCAAATGCCAAATATGATGGTCGTGACAGCAGGTCTGAGGTTTGCAGTCAGCCCAGCCATTGCTGAGGAGCAGTGAGGAAATGCCTTGGCTGCTTTGGTGGCACGATAGGAATTGTGACACGTCTGGAGCACTCTGGCATGGACAATGCTCGTCCCCCCGTGGGCTCTGGCTCTGCAGCATCGTGCTCTGAGCTGGCCCTGCACTGAACCAGTACTGTCCTTGGCACCACAGGGGTTTTGTCAGGATGATGCTCCCCAGCCCCAGTGCACAAGTGTGTCCCTTTGGGGCTCCCTTTTTGGGGTTTGTTTGGAATTAATGACATGGCCATTGTACCTTCTCATGGCTTGCAGTGGGATTTCTGCATGTGTACACAGCTGCTTGCTGACTCGAGATGTGTGCTCCTGAAAATATTTGTTCTCAGATTTATGTGCTTAGGGCTGGGGAGCAATGTTCTTCTTGGAGTTGTTTCTTTTGTTCGTGACAAGATCTCACATCCTCTTCCCATTCCTTCTGTTATGCTGAGCACATCTTCTGCTATCACACTGTGTCTGTCAGTCATATTCCTGTGGCTGGCACAGTTGTACACCTTGGCTTCTCATTATAGGCTTAGCACAGACAGATGTGGCACGGAAACCCACAGAGAACCTGCTCATCCCTCTGTGGTAGCTCTGTTCCCTGTAAGATTTCTCTTCTTTATCACCTGGCCACATTGTGCAGTTCAAAGCTGCAAAGTTCACAGGTCTTCAGCCCATGCTTGCTCAATCCTGCTACCACCATGGTAAGGTTTGGGTAAAACTCTACTGTGGGAAGTGAAATACGCTGTGGAAAGTGTGTTCCTGGCTGGCAACTGCGTGTGCCTCACTCAGGAAGGTGAACCATGATTTTGCTGCTATTTGAGGGTCATAAACTGAGTTAAGGAAGACATTAGTTGAAGTGGTTTTCAAATGAAGTAAAAGCTTCCTTAGGTCAGGAAGGAAGGAGAGAAAAGCTCCTCTTCCCTGAAGCTGTGCTGCTGTGACTGCAGAAATGATGCTGAGAAGAGCTGCTGCTCTGAACTGCTGTTCTGGAGTGTCTCTCCAGGAAATTTCTCTCAATTTTAGAATCAAGTACAGTACAGATTTTATTTGCTGGGGTTTGGGTTAAATGAGACAAAGGGAGAAAGGGCAGATTCTATTTTCCATTTGTGAGTGTGAGCACAGCTCGAGAGGCCAGTGTGTGGATCTGCACAACTGCCCAAGATCACATCTGTGGAACAAACCCAACAAGAGTTCTGCCTTCATGCCACTGTTGCCTTTGGAGTACAGATTTGTGTGTAAATCCACAAACAGCTGTGCTGTGCAGTGAGCAGTTCAAAAGGACTCAGCTGGAGCTAAGAGTAATGGTACTGTACCAGACAGATCAAGAATCTCTTCAGCTTACTTTAAAATATGCAACTTGTTAATAGAAAATATGCTCCAGTACCTCAGGTGTCTACAGAAAACAGTGCAAACGTGTACTTTCTTTCACTGTGAAAATAATACAGATGAAGGTCAAATGCAGATGAAAGTCAAGCCTTGCCACACTTCAGTGGCTGATAGTCTACTTTGTTTTTCAGGTGGGGAAGCAGAGGTGGATGTGAGGTCAGGAGCTGGCACAGGAAAGCTGGGGTGACAGCAGCATTCAAATCACTTACTCTTAGTGCTGCATTTAAACAGAGAAATCCCTTTTTTCTGGGGATAATGCACAGTTCTGCTGAGCACACTTAGGAGGGCTCTGCTGCCCAGGGATTATGGGCTTGGAAGGGCTCAGGTTCTTAGGATGGTTAATTCCTGGGAGCATTCCAGACTCCTTGCTGCCCTTCTCTCAGTCGTGAAACTGGAGAGAAGCCTGGGCCTGCTCTGCACCAGGTGTTACTTGGCTGAAGCAGATGAATAAACCACAACTTATCACTTATTAATCAGAAAGATTTGAAGTATTCAAAGCTTCTGGAAAACGATATCCCTAGAGGGAATTTTGTAAAATGTGTGGTACTCTGAGGGGTATATTTGAGTTTCTATTGAGTCAGATTCACAAAATGTTGGGGATTAAGGAGCTCCAGCTATAGGCAGGGCTGCATGGTTGGTTTATTGGGTGGTGTTGCTGTCAGCAAATAGAGATTTTTGCAGTTTGTTCAGGCCAACAGAACCTGCTGGTGGCATTATTGTCAGTTTGGGGTACACCCCCTGATAAAATGCCCGAGTGCTCATCACAAACCTTGTCTGCTCTCTTCTGTATTTGTATTCCCCCTTTAAAAGGGGAAACAGAATATCTGCTTCCTGTTGATCAAGGATTTTGGTCATTTTTATACACCTGATGGAGAAGAGCTGCAGTTGGTGATGTAAACACCACGAGTAGGCATCGTAGTGGCAAATGGGGTACAAAGGTGGGGTTAAAATAAGTTAGAATCCTGCATCTTTTTTATAGATGCTTGTGACATCACACCCTGGTCAGTAATAGGGACAGAAATACACAGAGTGCTATTATAAGCCTGTTAAAATCTGCCTGTTCAAATTTATTGTGTGTCTGTAGTGGTCTCACCATGGGCTCTGGTGCCTCCATCAGAAGTGCAGTTTAGTCACCAGAAGGAGCTTCAGTATTGACTTTATCCTGGGCATGTTACATGCCTGGGCCATGTGAAAATCAGTGGGATGTTTGGAAATCCATATTTTGCCAACTGGATGTCAAATCCTGTCCTAGACATCCCTGGATGGGAAGCCAGACTTGGCTGTGGGATAGGCTTTTCAAAGATGTCTGAGCCTTGGAGTTTGCAGTCAGGGACAGACAAGGAAATGCAGCCAATCTGTTTTTTGTAAAGAAGGAGTTTCTTTTTTAACAAAAATTTGTCTTTCAAAATAGTTAAATCTGTATTTTGATTTCAAACGTATCGTAGTACATGAAGAACTTAACTCTGTAAGATCAGATAAAGAAAACACCCAAAGAGACTCTAAAATCCTACAGGTCATGCCTTCAGTTCCTATTAAAATTTTATCTAATGGCGAGACGAAAGCTTCTTCCTCCAGCAGTGAGTGACTTTTTTTTCAGTGCAGCCTGAGTCATTTCAGACCAGACAGCTACATTCCCTTAGGGATACTGGTTTACAGTCTCATTCTAGTAATAACTCTGCCAGCATCCATCAGATTTGCAGGCCCAAAAGAAGCTCCTGCAAATCCTTTAAGGTGCTTTTAAAACCTTGGATAGATAGGATCCTGTAAATTACAGACAAAGCCTGAAACTAATTTTGGGTTGGATAGGGAAGGGCTTTTTGTGAATTACTAAAAGACCCTGTAACTCTTCTCTGCCATGTCTAAATTTGGATTTAATGTATTTTTGGTTGGTACCAGCCATGTAAATCAAAGAGTGGTATTTGGTGCAGCGTTTAATCTCAGCTGCCACTAGGTCTGCTCCCTAATAGCCGGCCCTGTCCCTAACAGTGCATATTTGTTATGCCTGCTGGATTTATCAGGGCTATTTTAGTGGAGACTGTTCAGGACAAGATTTTGATTATTTTTCAGGCATGATGCAGAAAGCACTTTGTGGATGAATGTTGATGTCCTCTTGGCAGGGAATGACACATGGAAGTAGAGCCTAGGTCCGTGAAGATAAAGGGGAGACTGGCAAATTTATAAAATAATTGGGTGTCAAATGAATTTGGTGTTCTGAAGCTCTTGGAAAGCTTAGCTTCATCTTCAAGTACCTAAATACCTTTATAACTCTACCTCTTTCAACCCCTGGTTCATGTGATTGTATGTATTTGCAGATGGCTGGCTCACTCACTTTGTGGAAATACCAGCAATATTTAAAATAACTATAAATACAGCATTAAAACAAGGCAGAATGTTTTAAGAACAAGCTGTGGTGGGAGTGCTAATGGAAACAATTATCAATGGTTTGCATGATTCGTGGGGGGAGAGCACGAGCTGGTGCTTACTGTAGAATCTCATTTCTTCCTCAAGGGGAGAGTTACGTCTGCTCGTCCGACAACTTCTTCAAGAAGGTGGAATACACCAAGAACGTTAACCCCAACTGGTCTGTCAACGTGAAGACCTCTGCCAACCAGAAAGCACCTCAGTCCCTGGCCAGCAGCAACAGTGCCCAGGCCAAGGAGAACAAGGATTTTGTGCGCCCCAAGCTGGTGACCATCATTCGCAGCGGGGTCAAGCCCCGCAAGGCCGTGCGCGTGCTCCTCAACAAGAAGACTGCCCACTCCTTCGAGCAGGTCCTCACTGACATCACTGAAGCTATCAAACTGGAGACAGGGGTGGTCAAAAAGCTGTACACCTTGGATGGAAAGCAGGTAGGAGGTTTTACAGATGTTACGTCTTTTTCTTCCTCTTGTCGTGCGGCTTTGCTGACTCAGAGCAATTCTTGAAGCCTAAAATTAAGCTGAGATGATTGCTGCCATCTGTTCCCTTAGAAGTATGTCTTCTCATGCCAGTGGTTAGGTTACTAAATTTTCCTGATATTAATACCAAGTAAAGAATGTAGCTGTGGGTCTGGGTGGAACAGATGCTCGCCCTGCACGCCGGTGTGCGGTGCGTGTCCTCTGGGCCAGCTAAATAAATATCAGGGGACTTGGGCTCACAGCCACCAGCTGGTCTGGCTCTGGACTCCCTGGAAGAAGTCTCCAGCTTTGGCTTCACTCAGTGAAAACGTGTTGCTTGACTTTCCTTGCCCTCTGGTGAAGGCTTGCTAAGATAAAGTGATTGATCCGAGCATGCTCTTCTGGCCAGCTCCAGAGGGAGCAGGGAAAGTGTAGAACTGTGGAGCATTTCCTTGACTAAATGCACGAGGAGGTAACGTGCAGAAAGAGTCAGAAATATTTAGCAGGTCATCAAAATGTGCTTCATGTCTACATGTTGCTGGAACTGAGGGAAACATCTGTCTCTTGTTAGCAGCTACACAGCAACGAACCATTTAATATTGCTGTATCTATGAAAAGTCTTAAAGGAATGTGGGGGATCATTTTTAGAGCTGGGAAGAGCTAGATTCTTTAAGGGCGATTCTGAGCTTGATTTAACTTTTCTGTTTATTGTAATTGAGGAAGGATCTTATTTTTGTCACTATTTTTTCTGCTCCAGATTCTGGAGTGAGGCAGCACACCTCTTGTGGGGGTTTGGACATTGGCTATTCTAGGGATTGATGGTTTTTCATTAAATTAACTCTATCCTGTCTCTGGAGAATGATTCAAGGACTGGCTCTGTCCAAGGAAATGCAGATTTTACAAATATAAATGTTCATCCTGAATACAGGTTCCTACAATGTCCTGCACAGTCCAGGAGTGTAGTGTAGTTCCTGGGAGAGCAGCATGTCACTCTGACCTGATAGTCTGGTGTCCCTGCCCATGGCAGAAGGCTGGAAATAAATGATCTTTAAGCTCCCTTCCAGCCCAGACTGTTCTGTGATTCTTGGTTTATCCCATCCTGTGTCCTGCACATTAGTTACTGCCTGGTTCCAGCTTCAGATTCACAAAAAATCTGATCTGTCCGTCAAAGCTTTCCTTTCCACTTGTCTCAACACAGCACTTTTCCTTCCTTAGATGCACAGTTTGAACATGAGAGGGTGACTGTCCATAGACACAGTTACCTGTTAAAAATGAGTAGTGATACCTGGAGAGATGCACTGGAAACCTTGGGAGAGACCAGGGAAAGAGGAAGGAGATTCTTAAATGACCTGTGCTCCTTGAGGTGATCACACCTGGGCACAGGCCGTGCCCTTTGGGTCACAGCAGCTTTGCAGAAGGTTCCATAGCTGGATCTGGTCTGAGAGCAGCTCCCTGCTCATACTGACACAGAGTCCTGCTGTTCTCCCAGCTGGGAAGGAGGATCTTAATCTGAACCTGTGAGTGGCCTCAGTTCTTTTAGAGCTGCTGGCTCTGAAAGTTTGGGGGTGAGATGTTGCTTTGGATGGTGCAGAAATAGAGATGCTCCATAAGCTTCCATCAGACTGCTCTCTTCTCCCCCTTTTAGCTGTTTACAGCAGCAAGTGGTGATTCCCTTCCACCTCTGTCTGGAAAGCAAGACAGGATCAGCCCTGATACGACATTTAACTTGTTTCTCTGACTTTATAATTCACCATTTTATGAAATTAGATATTTGATTGCATGTTGGAGATGCAGCTGGGAGTTTCAGTGTGTGCAAATGTACACACAGTAATGCAGTTATTGAAAACAACGAGACTGTGATTTGGCAGTAATAGGATGTTTGATATTTGTTTGCAGCACCAGTTGCTGTTGAAGCTTCCTGAGGAGCAAACCTGATTCACTAAGGCTTTGTTTTTAGTGGAAGGTTTCCTTCAATGCTTGTTCTTTATTACAGATGTGTGTTCTTAGTGTGGAAGTCAGAGCTAGAAGCTTATGCTGGCTCTTAGGGTTTCCATGACATACTGCTCCATAAAATCTGACCTCCTGACATGACATTAGGGGGTTTTGCATGTCTGATGCTGACATTAGAAAGAGATTACTGCATGCGTGATTCTGACAAACAGCGCTTTATTTTCAGGAGGAAATATTCATGCAAAAATGCAAGCTGCTCAAAGCTGAAATACTGACAAGAATTCTGACAGTCTGTCTCTTTGAGTGCCATCAGAGGCACGTTGCTCCCTCTGTTGTGAAATGATAAAATGTACAAAAAGAACGTACAAAGGGAAATCATCCTTCCTCAGTCCACGAGCTGGAACTTAATGAGGGGAGATGATTATTTTATTTATAGGCATTTCCATGGTGCTCATCAGTGCAGTAATCAAGATGCTTCAGAAGTACAGACAGTGGTGGCAGTGACAGGGTGGTGTGTGAATAATTACATTTCTGTGCACTGCAGACCTGCTGCAGTTGGAGTGTGAAAGCAGCTAATTGAGAGCTGGTGGGCTGTGTTTGAATAAATGTAGCACTTGAAACAACAGTGAGGTTAGGTTATTTTAACGAAATTGTGTCTTTTTATGTCTTGGGTTGGCTGGAGAAATATGGCCCTTGAAGCTGCTAAATTAGCATCTTGTGTTTAAGTAGTTGATTTAACTTGCACATATTTCTAATGTCTGTACTCAAGCTCCTTCCCTCCCTGGAGCAAAGCATTACCTCTTGATGCACACCCCTGAGCTCAAAAGGTTTTTCAAACAGTTGACCAAAAATAACTTGTGACAGGGGATCACAACAGAGATTTAACTTCGGAACTTCCATGGCTGTGTAGGAAATGGAGTGGGTTAAAGAATTCAGTGCATTAAACAGATGCTATAATGGGCCAAATTCAGTACTTGGTTCTGTGGCTACAACTGCTGTGGTGTTGAGATGTACAATACAGACAATTAAAATACGCTCATTCAGGATTTAGTTTGGTCAGGCCTGTGAATCATACTGGAAAACAGTTATTTTGGTCGAATCTTCCTCCTTTTTTCAACTCTTAGTTCTACCCAATGTCCCAAATAAATCTGGATTTCTGGGAGCACTGGCTACTTTGCAGACACACGATGACAGTTCCTGCCTCGTGTCATTAACAAACCAAATCAGAAAGCAGAATTTGAGACCATGGATGGAGTTGCATTGGGATGTTTTGAATGCAGTAAGTCTGAGGTAGACTTTGCAAAGGTTGTGTAGATTTCCTGTCCTGCTCATGTTTGAGCTCCCTCCTCACCATGGTGCACAATGGGTCAGTGTTCTCTGGGGCAGAGGAGGCTGCTCCATCCCTGGCAGCCCCATGCAGCTGCTGTCAGCACCTTGCTTTGCAGGTGAGCTCTGCCTGCATTCTTCCTGCTTCTCAGTGACCTGTGAAAGCTGATGTCTTCTGTGCACCCTGAACTTCTCTTTCCCTGCCCTGTATTTTATTCCAAGGTCTGTGAGTTGTTCAGCCAAGTGCCTGAAAGATGCAGTGACAAAAATCAGTCCCTTTTTTTCGGTCGTTGTCTGAATTTGATGATACTCTGAAATTCATCAGGCATGTCCAGTTGTACTTTAGCATTAAGATATTCTTTTGTGGTGTGGAATTTCCTCTTTTTCTCCAGCTGTTTTATTGCCATGCCTTAATTAACTAAACACCCCATTGTGTGACCCAACAATTATCATCACAAAAATAAGCAGAATAGGTGCTGTTCAGAGCAGGGAGAGCTTGTATGTTTCAGCTGCACATAAATAGAGATATTCTGGTCAACAAGCAGGGAACAGATTGTGGTTTTAGCCATGATAGCATCAGTGATCTCCTCTGGCCTTTGAAATCTTCAAACACACGGAGAAGTCACCCATGCTCTGCTCATTGGCTGTTCCCTTGCCCAGACACAGTGCTGCTGCTCCATCTGAGTGTTAGCTGTCTCATCAGATGAAATTACATCCATTTCCATATGTCAGGGCACTTGTGACTGCACTCCCAATAGAATTTCCAGTCTTAATAAAATGGTCCCCTCTAGCAGCCTTAGCTTTGATAAGGATATCAAGTGGCAGGTGATGAGGGGAGTTCATTCTGTGTTTGCAAAGCTGATGCCAGTGCCCTGGGGGCCAGCCCACCTCTCCTGGCCAGGCAAGAAGTTGCCATTTCATTTTAGATTTCCTGCACTGAGGAAGGGCAGCAGCCACAGAGAGAGAAGCAGGATGGCAAAGCTTACATCAAGTTTAAGGTTGGGACTTTGTGATCAAAGTCAATAAATTAGTCAGTAAAGCATCTCCTAAATACTGCACTAAGGCATCCATACAAGTTGCACTGGAGAAACCAAACTTTGGAGCTGCTGCACTGATTTTAAGCTGGTATTTTGAAAAAAAAGTAGTAAAAAATTAATCAATCAAGTGTTGATAACAGCAGTGGACCAAACTGTTCCAGGATAACGTAGATCTATTGATTGTATTAATGAAATTGTATCAATGAGACATGGAACAAGGTTTGTACTGAAATAGAAAAATGCCTCCAACAGCTGTAATCTGTAATTGGTGCTCAGGAAGGAGGAGACACCTGTGTGACTGTACCCAGTAACCTCTGTACTGCTGGAAGATCAGAGGGAGCCTATTCCCTCCAGAGCCGTGGCAGGAGTCAACTCACACCCTGAGGCACCAGGTTCAAGGTTACAAAGTGATAAAATTGCTTTGTGTTATTGCACACATTGAGGAGAAGGATGTCAGAACAAGTCCTCCTTCTAAGTTGTTGGCTGCCCTTTAGGGTTCTGAAGAACTGCATTGGAGTGACCCCAGAACGTGCAGCTCCATGCTCTGGTGTAAAGCTGGAATTCAGCCTCGGAGGAAATCTGGGGGAAGAGCAGGAGAGGGGTGCAGTGTGCTCTGTATCCCACCTTCTTCTAAAGCTCCTGCAGCAGCCAGTGCCAAGGGGAGTGAGTCCCACCTTCCCTCCTTGCTGCATAAAGCTGGAACAACAAACCTGGATCTGGTTTGCATCTGTTCCTCAGCCCTTTCCTCTCTGAGTGTCTTCTGAGATTTGCCAGGCCCCATGTAAATCTCCCAGTTTGATAGCAAGAGTCCAGGTCTGGCTGGGCAGAGGGGCTGAGCAGGCAGGATCCCTGCCCACATCACTCAGGATGGGGATTAATCCCAGCCTCCCTCCTCCCCAGGGCTGCTGCAGATGCTCTGGCTCAGGGTGCTTGCGTGAGATCACTGCTCTGCAGCAGCCGTGTGTCATCCAGGGAGGATTAGTAATAATGTATGGACTGGAGAACTTCTGAACCCAGTCACTTACAGAGCCAGACAACACAGCCTAGTTCTCCTTCTTCAGGGAGCTCTCAGTGCAAGCTGCAGGTTCAGCACTGCCTGATTCATGCAGTGACTAGACACTAACACAGACAGAACCAATTAGTCCACAGGTATCCCACAAGGATTTTAGCACTCACTAGAATGAATAAGCCCAGCTTCCATGAGTGTGTATCTAAGTACTTAGGATAAAATATTCAGAAGACTTTCTGAGATGTTATTTAGAAACCTTATGCTTATTAATTTCTGTTTCCTCCGGGTTTGTGGGCCACAGAATCTGGGTGAAGAGGGGCCTGTCTGGAGCACTGTGAATCCTAATTCCTGTGCTTCTTAAAGCAGGCACAGGCTGATCTCAGCAGCTGAACTCTTGATCAGACCTGTTCTCCTGTGAGCATTGTACTGACCTGGTTACCACTGGTGTGATGTTCAACCACTCCCCAAGACAGGTAGTGGTGGAAACAGGGGAAAATGGATTTAAACTGTCAGAGGGTAGATTTAAATTAGATACTGGGGGTAAAAAAAACTTTCCCTGTGAAGGTGGTGAGGCCTTGGCACAGGCTGACCAGAGAAGCTGTGGCTGTCCCATGCCTGGCAGTGTCCAGGTGGCACTAAATGAGCTTTAAGGTCCCTTTCAAGCCAAACCATTCTATAATGGTTTGTAGATTCTGTGTGTAGAGCAAGGGGAGGCAGTGGAGGACATCATCTTGCAGACTTTGCTGGATGTTTTGCCATTGCTTTGCCTCACTCTCAGGTTCTGGAGGAGGTGTCATCCCCTGCCTGCCATGCACAGGGGCATACACATTTGATGCTGTGTATGCATTGGCACATTGCACATCTTGGCTGTGGTAAAAATCTCTGTAAATCCATTTTTCTCTCAAGGCAGCGAGGCCCTGAGTCCACGAGCAGGCTCCAGAGTTGCTGTTTGCTGAAAATGCTTGATTTTAGAGCCATGCACTGACCGTCCTCCACATGAACACCTGCTCCTCATGCCACAGATGGCAGGCTGTCAAAATTATTGAAAGATGCAGTCAGAGCTGACCTGGTGACCTGGGAGTACGTGGCCCCTGGTACTGCATCCTGGTGCTATTCACACCCCGAAAGAGACGTATGCTAAAAATTCGATCCTCAGCAGCATCTTTATTTTAGCAGTTCTCTCTGTCATACAGAGTGACATGTTCCCTTTTCACTCTGAATCCCAAGAGAGAAGAGGATTATTCACTGTAGTGCCAGAGGGTTTATCTTGGAATAAATGGGCTGAAAATGAGCAAGGGAAATAAGGCTGAATATCTAGAGCTGTGGACAGGCCAAGAAAGCCTTGCTGTTTTTTCCATTGTGAGTTTGTATCATTATGTGAAACTTAAGTTTCTGGTTCCTTTTTGATGCTTCAGCAGTAATTCCAATGTGAATGAGAGTCCCTTCTTCTCTGAGAGGGAGAAGGTTACACTTAAAATATCCTGAGCAAGGGTGTGGATTCTTGTAAATGTCTTATTTTAATCACCTGGTATAATCAAATATGTGAATTCCCCCTGTTTGTAATGGGGAAATATCTTGCTTACTCTGGTGTGCCAAGGTCCTTAGTGTTAGGCTGTAAGTGGCATCACACATTATTTTTGCTCACCTCTCCTTACCTGCAGTAGCTCAAGGACTGAGCCAACACCCCCTGAATTCCCTCAGGGGGACACACCTTGAGGATGTCCTGGTGGTTGGTGCCACATTCCACATCTTGTTGCACAAGTTCTCCTCTTTTTCTTGACTGCCTGAAGCCATTTCTTCTTTTCCCTTCTCTTACTGGCCTTCAACCAAAGACCAGCTCTTACTGGCCTTCAACCAAAAAGCTGTTTTCACTCAGTGGCAGGCAAGTTATGGCACAGTTCACACTTTTCTCTAGGAAAAGCCTGTTCTAGGTGTGAATAAGGGCAAACCACCAGGTAAAAGAGGCTGGGAGAAATGCTGTGATAGACTGTCAGCCAGCCCAACAGCATTTCCTTCTTTCTTGCCTCTGAAACTGCCCATGGGCTGAGCCAGTGATTGTCCATTTTTGTGTCTAGTACCTGTATCTTGATGGAGATTAAATATTAAGGGCTCTGTGAGTATGAGAGATTTTCAAAACCCTCCTCACCCTGTCTTTTGGCCACGATGCCAGTGGCCACAAAGGTGTTTTTATGGCTCAGTGAGGGAAGGAGTGATAGCCTTGCTCATGTGCAGAGTATGCAGCCTCCATCCACCCTCAGCTCTGCCAGGAGTGACAAATGACCTGCAGAAAGGTGTGTCATAACAGTGTGTCTAAAGGAGCTGAGGAGAAAAAAAACCAAACCAGTTGGATGCAATCCCTGGAGCTTTTCAGAGCTAGCTAAGGTAGCCCTGCACACGTGGGGAGGTGCAGAGAGGAGCTGTGAGAGCTGAGGGCTGTCCCAGTGCTCCTCAGGCTGCAGCAAATCGATTAAAACAGAGCTGGAACTGCAGGCCTGCTCCTGGAGATTTGCTCAGGAGGCTGAATAGGGAGGAATAAGCAGGGCTAATAACCAGAGCATTCACTGCTCCCAGCCACAGGCACACCCTGTGCCCTGTGAATGTAAAGCCAGCCCTTGCTGGGGGTTATATAGTGGATATATCATAATGATCCAGACTATTAAACCCAGTTCTAGTTCCCTGGTTAACTGCAAGCACTGTGTGTGTGAGTAAACACGTTTTTATCTGTATAAATACATTTTGCTAAGTGTTCTACAACGCAGCTCTGCAGCTCAATTTGCTGTCTAAGCAATCTTAACTCTTCCTGTAGTTAAAGAATCCCAGGGAATATTATAGTCTGATATCCTCGAGCCATGTTATTGTTTTTGTTCCCTAACCCTAATAAATCAAAACCAAAGACATCTCACTGCAGTCTTCAACTGCACTTTGAAAATGTTTGCTTACTTTTAAATTATTCTTTGGCATAAATGCAAATCTCAGTGTTATTAACAGTTTTTAAATTATCCCCGTAATCTAAAATAAGTAGGAAATTAATGTGTATTAGCTCATGGTGCTTTTGTATTTTTTTATCTTGACAAATACCTCAGAACAAGGATTTTTCAGCTAGAGTAGGTGTAAGATCTATCCTACCTTTTACTGTTTCTTTTTCTTTTTCCCCCAAATGGGGGATTTACTTACAAACAAAACTCAGACATGGGGAAGATGAGATAATATGCCCCATTCATTAGCAGGATTTTTCCAGGGGATTTTGCTCCAGTCAGAACTGGCATGAGAGGTCAGTCCTGCCAGTCCTCCAGGTCTGAGCTCTGTTATCTGGAGGACAATGAGCTCAAGAAGCTTTTATTGGCTCCACAGGAATCATTATGCAGCCCCTGAGCCTGCGGGGCAGCCGGGGGAGAGCAGGGCTGGGGCTCCTTCCTCACTGCCCTGCCCTCACCATCTGCTCTGTGCTGCTTTATCTGCTGCTGGATGCCCTGGGGCTGCAGGACCCACTGCCTGGGTCCTGGGGGCATCCATCCTGGCTGTGGGCATCCATCCTGGCCGTGGGCATCCATCCTGGCCGTGGGCATCCATCCCTGGCTGTGGGCATCCATCCCTGGCCGTGGGCATCAATCCCTGGCTGTGACAGAGCAGTCCAAGCCCCCACCTGAAACACCTCCTTGTGCTCCTGGCAGAATTTATGGCTGCAGGTGTTGTTTTTTCTGTCTTTATTCAGGTTCTCTGAGCAGGGAACAGAAATGGGTTTAGGAAAGCATCTCCTGGTGTGTGCACTCTTCTGTGAAAGAAGCATTTCCTCAAGTTATTGCTGAGCCCCTGCACTCTGGACATCATCTCTTCTGCCCTTCCTCACTCCCTCACACCCAGAAGAGGAGCAGAGTGAGATTAATGGTACCTGCTCTCCTCTGTGTGTCTGGCAGTGAAAATACACCAGGAAACTCAGCTTCTGTGCTAGATAAATCAAGTTAAAGATAAAATTGTGAAAAAAAACCGTGCTACAACATGCAAAAACCCCTTTCACCCTGATGATCTATTAATATAAAATAACAAAACCATGGGTGGGGGGAGAGCCAATAAATGTTTGGACTTCAAAGTTCATGAGGAAAGAAAGACTCCTTCAAGAACCTGTGAAGTAACCTGAAGTAGCAATAAGAAGTGAAAATTTTATCACAGATTTGAAACAGGTTTAGAAGAAGAAACCAGGGTAGAAATAACTTCTTATCAGAATAAAAAATAATTAATAAACAAGTGGTGTTTACTACCTTCTTGAGTGATCTGGAGGTGGAAGCACTTGGTGAAGATGATGAAGGGACTGTTGTAATAAAAAACTTGTGAGACTGAGATGAACAGGCAGTGTAATGGATGATTGTAATTTCAAAGCAGCACTGGTAGAAATTACTCTTATATTTGTCTTTTCAAACTAAAAATAACAATTCTGGAGAGAGGATTGCCTTGCTGAGGCAGGCTAGTAAATAATATCTTAGCAGAGAATCAAAACAGCATGCTAAAGCATATGGTATCCATTCAAAATTCACACAGAAAGGAACAGCTTTTAAAAATATTGCTGTATTCCATTTATCTTTCCACTTCACCTCTCCACATTCTCAGATGTGTGTCAAAGTATGGAAGGAAATAAAGAGCTGCTCCAGTAGCTGTGCTGTTCTCCCATCTTCTGAAGCACCCAGGAGGGCTGGGCTGGCTCCTGCAGGTGCTTGGGAACTCGTGCTCATGCAGTGTTTTGGAGCTGGAGCTCTGGTGAGACACCAAGGGGGTTACAGATGGTCAGAGCCTGTTTTGTCTGGAGTGCTGAGAGCTGAATCACCCCCTGCTGCCCAGTCTTGCTGTATTTTTGTGCCTGCAGCTTTGAACCTGGGAGTTTTTCTGTGGCTGGGCTATGGAGGTGATCTGGCTGCCAGGTTCACTTGTTTTGGAGACCCAAATTTTCCAGTTGTGCAAATATGTTGAGAGAAGCTCCAGCTGTAGCTCTGCAGATGGGGAATACCCAGAATTTCTACAGCCAGGTGACACATCTTATCCCCCTGCATGGCATGGCATGGCATGGTGCAGCCTTTCTGTAAATAAAGAGGGTTTCTAATAAAGATGGGGGTACATTCTTAGCCTGGGACAAGGTGTAATGGTTTTAAACTAAAAGAGGGTAGATTTAGATGAGATAAAAGGAAGAAGTTTTTTACAATGAGGGCGGTGAGGCCCTGGCACAGGGTGCCCAGAGAAGCTGTGGCTGCCCCTGAATCCCTGAAGTGTCCCAGGCCAGGTTGGACAGGGCTTGGAGCAGCCTGGGATAGTGGAAGGTGTCCCTGACCATTGCAGGGGGCTTGGATGAGATTCCTTTTAAAGGTCCCCCCCAACACTAACTGTTCTATGATTCTCTGGTGGAACCTTTGAAATTAATTTACATGAGGGACATAAAATTCAGTGCTTGTAGATGTCTTGGTCTTGATGGAGATGAACCTGTCCATCCTTCAGTCAGATGTGCTGTAGAGCCCCTAACTCAGCATTTGTAGCTTCTCTCAGCCACTTCTGTAACTTTTGCTCTCCTTTTAACTACCAGATAGTGTAAATGGTAGAAGAAAAAAATACACCCCTCATTTTCCTCCCCCCCACCCAGTGTTAACAGGAACTCATCATATATTTTAGTAATGGAAAAAAGCAAAAATGCAGCGCAGCCATTTCAACTTGGTCAAGAATTTTAAACTTGGCAGATAAATTATTTGGGGGAAAATGCTGAGAAACATTTGCAGACAAGCAAAAAATCTGTGTGAAACCCTAAACCTGAGCAGCCTTCCATCATGGAGCACAGCTTTAGCCCATCATGAACTACTCTTGCTCAAATGTGCAGATATCAGGAACCTTATCAACTGCTGGCAGGCTGCAGGATTACATGTAAATGAAGTGTATCAAAGAGTCGAGTTAGGTAGCCAACATTAGGATCTAAGACCGTTATTCTTGCCTACTTGAAAGCCCTTCATAATGGATTAGAAACAAGAACTAACATCTCTTAATACCAGCTGAAATTTGAGGCATCTTTCTTTGCTTCTAGTGAATTTTAATATTTTTGAGAGTAAGTGGTGCTGGGGATTTCCTTCATTTTAGACAACCCCAGTCACAGAGGTCTGCAAAATGATGTGTTCATTTCACAATCAAAATGAAAGCCATAAGGCTGAATTTTGTACAAAAGACTCGATAGAGTTGTTGGCAAATGTTATTTTTAGCGCTGTAGAGCAACAGAGATCTTTACAGTCTTGGCATTTCTTGCAGTTTTAAAATGGAGAACAGCTCTTGAAATGCCTGCTTTTCCTTGAATTTTCATCCATATAATGAGTTTCTTCCTAAAGTTTTTGCACTGCTCTTGGCAGCAGGTAGTGATTTAGCGCCAAGCAGTGCACAAGTGCTCCACTTTACACTGTTTCTCCAGAAGGCCCTTTCTTCCAAAAAGGAGATGCTGGAGAAAATGCTGTCTGATCCTGACATTCATTGTTTGAGTTGTTTCCAGCTGCATGTGTTCTGTGTAGTGTAAAATGGACAGCAGATAAGGAAAAACAAAGTTGGGCCAAAAGTGCACTGAGCACTGTTTTACAGATCTCATAATGGGTGAAAACCAAGTTGTTTTTTTCTTCCCAGCACAGCTGACAAAGACCTTCTTTCTCTCAAAAGCAGAAGGTAATTGCCACAGGAAATATCTGGTGTCACAGATGAGTGGCACTGTGCTGCAGGTATTCAGGAGTGGCTCTTGGGGCTCCTGGCATGAATCCAACTGCACTGTATGACCACAAGCAAGGCAATTAATTTGCTGTTTTCAGATTGGGCTGCTGTGACACATTTAAACTCACAGGGAGCTGAAATGAGTTTGTCAATTTGTCTTTAATGTCCAGCTTGGAAGAGTCTTCACGCATCTCTGTCTCAGCTGCCTTTAGGTAAAACAGGACTCATTTGTAAGGCTGCTGAGAGCTGGGGAATGCTGTGGCTCAGGGAAGGTGCCAGCCAGGGTTTCTCAGCCCTGCCTAAATTCTGCAGGAAGAATGTCTATTGCCCCTCTTCTTAACAGTGCTGTACAATCAGGAGCAAGCAGAGCACACTTTGAATGGCCATTTATCTCTCCATTTTCCCTCCCCCCATTTTATTCACTCCCTGCTTGTGTGCATGGGGATTTGCCTGTTTGTTTTGCTTTCCTTGCCATATTGTTCCAATTATCACACAATCTTTTTTCACCTCCACTTAACTTACACGTGGGTATGACTTACAGCTGGGACAATGCAGTCATTCTGGCAGCTGCATTGTGGGCCACCTTCTGCTGCTTTTTGGACCACCAGCTAAGACTGATGGAGAGGAGAAGTCTCAACAGCATCATAGCAGACTGAACCCCCCTTCTTTTCATAGCACAGCTTACAGAATACCCAGTCTTAGTTCTGCAATGGTCTGGCTTCTAAAACAAAAGTAAGCATCCGGGTTCTGCCCCCTCAGCGAGTGGGATCCACTGAGGGCGATCTCTGGTGCCATATTTAGGCAGGAGACAAAGCTGAGATTGATTTAGTCCCAGCCTTCACGTGTGCTTCCTTTCCATAAGTCATGCTTTCACTTCTGCTCCGCAGCCTGGCAGCTGCGAGGGCTGGTTGCTTGGTGACACTCTCAGCAGCACAAAGAGCTCTCAGCTGGGAGGCCGGGGCTGTCCGCCACAAACAGCTGGGATAATTTTATTTATCTCCCTCTTGTTCCCAGTAATTGTGAGGACCTGAATCAAAGTCAACATAATAGAAAAGGGAGCACCAGCAGATACTATTTATGGCTTCTTTAGCACGCACCTTTTTCTTCCCGAGTCAGGGAGGTGACAGCGTGTGCCAGAAGTGGCCTGTTATTTCAGAAATGCAGGAATGAAATGAAAAGCTGTGATTGCCACTGCTGGTTCAGGCAGGCTTTTACAGGTTCTATATAAAAGCAACATGTGAGACAGGGATTTGGATTTATGAATCATTGTTCCTTAATCCAGTGTGTGACTGCCTGCCTGTTCATTCTTTGTAATAATCCTGTGCTGTGCAGGTCATATCTATGAAATAGCTGTGAATGACTCCTCCTCTGCCTCAGAGGAGCACACTGCTCCTCGGGTTTTGTGAAAGATAAAACAATGAATAATATGTTGATTCTAGTCAGGTGTTAATGGCTTTTTGGTAATTTATTTATGTAAGGTGCTGTTTGGTAACAAATAAACCCTAAACGTTTACAATTCACTGATGAAATGCACACTAACATGGATAAACTGATGTATGAATGCACTAAGGATCTGCTGTTAAACTCCAGACCAGGAAGTGTTGTTGGTTTCTGGCATTTTCCTCCCAGATCAAAAGCCCTGAGGTACCAAGAAGTAAACTACCTTTTGAGAGTTTGGCCTGCTCTGCTCCTAGGGCTAAAGTCAAGAAAGACTGAGGAACATGAACTGGAGTGGAAACAAACCTGCCTAACTCAGTGCTAAATGCAGCATGCAGAGCTGCTGAGGGAAAGGGCTGTGTTGGTGTGATCTTCTGATCTGATTGTAAGAATGAGGACTCTGAATTTTACTGTCTCACACTCATGAGCTGTCATAGCAGGTGTTGTAGTGGACACCTGGGGGCTTTGGACCTTTTATGTATGCCCTCATGCCTGCATAGGGCATTTTTACATGAACCTTTCATTTTTACTGAACCTTTTCAGTGAAGAAACAGCAGCCGGGGTGGAATTTCTTTCCTAAAAAACCACATACTTAAGCCGTAATCTCTTTCTTGCCCTGAAAACATTTTGTCACTCTAATACAGGCACTTATGGCACAGTTTTCATCCCTGAGCTGGTGCTTCCCAGATACTTCTTGCATGCGTGGTATTTGCATGGATTTTGCTGATTCTAAATCGAGAAGTTTTCCTCACCGATTACTTTGGGCTGTATGGAGACAATAATCAGGGCAATCCTCTAGCTCATGCTTCGGGGTTTACAGCGATCAGTGAAGGGATCAGGAAGGAATTGGCCTTTCTAGGCAGCACCATGCAGAAAGATGTAAGCACATTTGTGAAGGAGGAGCCTCCCTGTCTGCTGAGACATCAGCTATTAGCCCCTGACAGAGGCTGTGCATCGGGAGCGATGAACTGATCCTCTGTGTCAAATCCTTATGTAAATGCAACAGCCTAATCCCCCTGCCCTAATAGGAATTTCACACCTTAATCCTCACTGTGTTCAGGGGCAAAGACATTCCTAGCAGGCAGTTTGAGGAGTCCATCCTTTTTGAGGGAAATCACTGGGTATAAGTTTGTGGTGCTAGGGAAGTCTACTCTATGATTTGTAGGGAAGACTGAAGCATGTCACTAATAAAAGAGAGGGGATTATGTTCCTAAATTGTCAGTGGATTTCAGAGGATTTGCCACACCAAATGAGACCATTAACCTTCCAAGTCCTTCATTTGCCTCTGGCTGACTCTTTGCTTTAGCTGGAAATGCTCCCGGGGCAATACAGTAGGGCCTGCAGGAGTGGGAGGAATAGGATTCCCTCCTGAGCCCTGCAGCAAGGCACGTTGTGCCCTGCAGCTTGACATGGCTCCCTGAGTCCTGGGCTTCCACTGCTCAGGTTGGAGCAAGTGTCCATCAGTGCAGGTGGTGTCATTCTGAATAAACCTGTAATTTACATCATTATGTAACCTCAAAGAAGTACTGAAAAGGCTGGAGTACAGCACGTGGCAGGGACTTGGCAGTGCCTTTGATTCATCTTTTTCTATATAGATATGCATGAATCTCTCAGGCAAGGAGATTTATTTCTTGCCTAGCTGCAGAACCTTGTCCAAAGCTCACTGAAGTCTACAGAACACTTCCACAGGCCATGACCTCAGTCTGATGGTCCAATGCCTTCCATGACAAGGGAAAAACCAGCACTGCTCCCAAGTTGTCACCTCTGACAATAAGGATGCACTGGTTTCCCCTCACAACAGGGAGGGGAAGTTGCCTCACACACAGAATCTCCTTTTCTCTGCCTCAGAAGGGCCATGTTTGAATTTCTAGTGCTCCTGGTTGTGGAGATCATTTTGGGTGCCAGCTAAGCACCTGGATGTGCTGCTGTGGAGCATCACTCCCCCATGCTGTTTGCTGTGCCTCCTCATGCCCTGAGCAGAGAGGGTCTCACCTGGGATCCTAGCATGGTGTGTGCACAGCTTTACAAGCAGCAGTGGTTAGCTGGCCATTTGGAAGAAACCTGTGTAAATGTGTCCTGTTTCTCCCACTGCCAAAGCTTTCCCAGACCAGCCTTTTGTTTTGCTTCATTCCTCACTGCAGAAGCTTGTTACTCCCTGCCTGCTCTCTTGTTGTGGCTCCAGCCCCTCTGGGCTGTTCTTTGTCTGCCCTGTTGTTACTCCATGCTGCACTTTGGACTTGCTTTTCACCAGTGCACGAGTGGGGCTCTTCAACAGTCCCCCCTTTATCCCCATTCTCAGCAGAGTCCATTCTCCCCTTGCAGCATTTGCATCCAAAATGCCAGCACACTGACTCAAATCTGCTGCTACACAAAATAAGCCTTGATTTTATGTTTCTTTTTTTCCCCCAGGCCAGCTGACTGTAGAAAGTTTTGTTCTTTTGTAACTCTAAATTCTTGTGTTGTTTTTAATTGGATTTGACTGTAGCTCACTTAAAGTTTGTGGCTTTTCCTTAGGAATGATATCACAGTCCCAGCCAGCTCCTGTGGAGCAAGGACTGGAAAAACCTACTTAAAGACAAACTATAATTTAGGAATCAGCAATGTCTGATGTAGCAAGAAGTGCAATTTTGGAGGGGAAACCATTACCCGGTCATTTAAATGCTTCTGTCATTTGGAATAAACCCATATGTAACAGCAAAGGTCATAGCATCCCCAAGAACTACTTCTATTTTGTATTGTTTTACTCGTGTCTAGCATGGAGTTAGTGACCTGTGTGCAGGTCTGTCCCCTCCTGCAGATGTCCCTGCCTCTCAGTTTGTGGTTTTAAGGAACCCCTGAGAAAGGCAGAGGCAGCTGTGGCAGTAATCAAGTCTCTGGGTGGGTCCCCTGCAAATGCAGCCTTTTCTAATGGTTTTGATAATTGCATGTCGTTTTTTCAGCCTGACTAAAGCAATTCTGATATTTTCTGGTCTAGATGCCCTGCATCAGCATTTTCTTCTACTAAAGGTGCCTGAGCAGAGCCTGTTCTCTGTTGCCCAGTGCTGTTTCAGCACTTTCTGCTTGTTCTCCCATAAAAACAGTGCATAATGCAGAATGGACATGGTTGGAGCTGCCTCAGCCTTATTTCAGATTTTAAATAATACCTGTAAGAGGGAAAATATCCAAGCATAGGGAGAGATGAAGCTCTGTGACACTTTGCAGGTGGGGACCTCGGCCCCAGCCTGGGAACATCCCCAGTGCCACAGTGTATTTGTAATAGCTGGGCATGATACTCGAGGTTTCATCCCTTTTCTTCCTTTAGCTGGGAGCTTATGCTGAACTCTCAGTGGAGAGCTGTGAAAGGATTACTTGTGGGTAGCACCCATGTAATTGATGGCACAGTGGTGGAGATGCTATTTCTGGTAGCACTCAAAACAAACATATTCCCAAAGCACAGTGCATACAGGTCTAGACTTTGCAGAAATCCATTAGCAGGGCTGGTATGGGAGTTGTCTGGCTGTCACATTTGGGAATGTGTTTGCAAGAGAACTGTTAGAAAAATAGATCCTTTTTGACAATGGAATATCCCCAAAGCATGAATTTGAGATGCTGTAAATGGGAAGGTCTGAGGTGCTATTTGCAGAGGAAGAACTCACATAAGCCTGGGTCACTCTATTAAAAACAGTGCAGATTTATTGACTTACACTGGCTGATAAACTGTTCCTAAAGCTGCTTTTAAAACCAAAGTAATGTAGTTCATATTGCTTTCCCTTGTCCTTCCTAGCAGTGTTGCTTCTGTCCCTTGTTTCAGTGCTAACAGTTTAAAAATGCATTTGGAAACGGTGTACAGAGGATTTTGAGCATGATACTGTTAGCAGGAGCATTGTTCTGCCAGTCTCAGAAATTACCCAGTTTTCTCTTAGGGCAAATCTGCCATTTTATCCACTTAGGCACCAGACAAAACAACCTTTACTATTTTATCCCTGCCAGCATCTGAGGCAGCTCCAGGCAGGAGGTTCAGTGTTTGTCCTCTTCATGGCTGCAGAGGAAAAACAAAATGTGCAGAAGAAAAATCTCTCCTAATTTATCCAAGCCGAGCAACTCAGGATAATTTCTGCATCCTTGTAGCAGAGTTCTCTGAGCAGAGGGGAGGTGAGGGCAGTGGGGCTGAGCATGCAGCATCTCAGTGCAGCTGGGCTCACACGTCTCCCCAGCAGCAGTGATGTAACCCTGCACATCCTTTGTCTGAGGAATTGCCTCAGCCCGTGGAAAATCTGAGCTGCTCAGGCTGTGGCAGAGGAGCTGCATTGCACAGGAGAGAGCTCCGAGAAATAACTTCTCCTGCCTGCCTTAGAAGGGATATTTTCCTCAGAGGTGCTTCCCTAATTATCTTGTTTTCAATCTATTCGTGCCACTGGCATGGGTCAGAGCTGGACTGTCAGCTTCCCAAGCTCCTGCTGTCCAGGACGTGGCCCCTTTCCCTCTGCTGCATCACTGGAGGGTAACACAAGCACCTTCTGAGATGCTGCTCTGGCTCATTAATTTACAGGGATGTACTGAACAGACAGACTGGAGGAGTCAGGAATACTGTGGTTCAAATCTCATCTGAGCATCTGTAAGCAGAACTGGACTTTATTAGTCCAACTATTTGTCTGTTCACCTGCAGAACACAAAACAATCTCCCAATTCCAGGTTTCCTCCACTTCTATGGAGGTAATTTTTCAGATTTTTCTTTTTCTCACTGAGCAGACACCTACTCCAGCTTGCACTTGGCTTCTCCACTGTGCAGGGCCATTAGCAGGCACGAGTTGTCAGTGTGGCAGCAAGTGACAGAGAAATTAACCTGGGCAGAGGCACTGAGGTGGGGATCCACTTAATGTGCTGGAAGGAAAATAGGAAAATGTCTGACTGGAGAGGAGGAGGGCATTATGTTGAACTTCCAAATACAAATGTGTGTACCAATAGGCTTAGTGTGCCTGCCCCAGAGCTGCCACCTGTAGCATCAAGTGCTGCAAATTGAGGGCATGGCCCCAATCTGATTGTTTGTAAACTTGACACGCTTGTAATCTAGCAGGAGTTTAATCCTGTTAGTGGAGGTGCTTGTTTATTGCCCAGCTGGCCACAGAGCCCCTGATTTTCTGCCTTCCTTTGCAGTCTGCTCTCACTTTATATTGGTGTAAATGGCCGAACAAAGCCTGGCGCTGCTGGCAGTGGGGTCTGAGGAGGGCTGAGAGAGGTGTGAGGTCCCCAAAGCCAGAGCAGATCAGAAGTGGAGCAAAGACAGGGCTGTTATGCTGTGCTGTGGTAGCACAGCTCTAAAGACAGCCCTGGTTCAGCTGGGTCAAGGCCAAGGTGCTGCACCAATTCCCATTATTGCGGTTGGCTGGCAGGTCAGCAGCAGCAGCTTCTGCACCTTCCCGTGGAGGCAGGCAGGTAAGAAAAGAGACATTTCTGCACACCAGTGGGCAGAGGATTAAAACATATGTCTGCACAGGTGAATGGAAGGGTGCCCGTGGGATGTGCTGCCTCCTTCTTGCAAATAGAAATAAAATTGCAGTAGGAGGCAAAATGCTCGGGTGCTCTAAACCCAGCGTGGCCGGTGCGCTAGACTGGAAAAGTTCATCTTCTTGTGGAGCTCAGGAGGGGCATCGTGAGGTCCAAAAGTTCATTTCCTTGGTTATAAGAGGTATCCAGTCTGATGATTATTTCAGCCTTATCAAATAGGTCGCCTACATTTGCTTTGCTGGAGTAGATCTCAAGTCTGAAGGGCCTTGGTTAAAGGTAAGCACAGGTTCTGTTGCTGGGGATAAGGACAGTGAGCAGAGCCATTTGCTTGGCATTTCTGTCTGGGGATCAGTGCTGCTCTAAAAGTTGTCACTGGATGAATGACAACCAAGAGACCAGATCTTGGAAGTCACCAAAAAAAAAAAAAAAACCCACCCTCAAAACCTGTAGGAGGCAAGTATCCAGTGCCTCTTTAACCTACTATAGTGAATTTGACCAGATTCTTCTCCATTTTACTCCAGCATTTACATAAAATAGGAGGACTGAAAATTAATCTCAAACAGGATTTGGCCCTTGCACACCAGTAATGAAATTCAGTTATATGAAAGAACCAACATTTACCTCCTGGGGAGATGTTGTAATAATTCTTCTTGCTTTCTACCCTTCTCTTTCTCCCTAGAATAAGAAAGAATATGGATATTTTAGTATACAGGTTACCAATGCATGGGGCTTGGATGCTTTGGGTTTTTTTGATATCTCTTCAGAAGAAAAAAAACAGCGCAGGGAATTTTAAGTGATGCAAACTAGTCTTGTTTATTTGCATGATGTAATGGAATAAAAAGAAAGCAGTGGAAAGGGAGCCAAGAAATTTTCTTGTAGTCTGCAGGAGGGAAGTTCAGTGCATCTGGAAGGCAGCAGTGGGGAGACAGAGTATTTGTAATTGAACTGGCACATGGCAACAGAAATGTTGTAGCAAATCTGCATCAAAATAAGGGTGGTGTCAAATTGGGCTAAAATTCAGTAATCACAGGTGCCAAATGGATGAATTTAAGTTCAAAGTTTAGAATTGTTGTGATTACTGTGGTTATTCTGGGTTCCTTTTTCAGACGGTCCCAGCAGGCGGCATGAAAGATTAAAAATTTTAATGTAAGGATGCTGATAGGAGAAGGCACTTTCTCCTGCAGGAATTCAGGAGAAGTGGGAAGTTCAGGGAATATTGATGAAATGGAGAAGTACTTGTGATTCAGTTCAATATAGGACACTCTTTAAGTTTTTCCAGGCCTCAAAAGCTGAGTGGTAACTTTGGTAACTTGCATAAATGGATTTATGCCTCAACAAAACAGGATTACTTTGGCTGAGCACACCTTTTAATTTGGGGGGAAAAGAGCACCTTCCAAAACAAGCAGTTAGTCAAGCATAAGAATACTCCATGCACCTCATGCTTGATTAAATTATTCAAGGGTGAGTCAGACCAAAATCCAGGGAAATCAAGTACATGTGGAGAATAAAGAGACTTGGTGTTGGACGTGGGAGGTGATGCTGTGTCCTCAGGAAGGAAAGTGCAGCTCAGGTGTGTTACAAATGAAGCCTGTGCTACATGTCATTTTCTGGGTATGAGATGTCACACTGGTCCTAAAAGCAGCCAAGACCCCTTCCCTCACTGATCTCTTTTTATTTTACACCCTCAGCCCTCTTGGCTGGTCCAAGTCACCCAGCAGGTACCACAGTGGAGGGGTTTCAGCATTTCCTTCCTCTCCTGCCCAGCTCAGTGATCCTTTCCACACCTCTCTCACTTCCCCCACTAATGTAGCCTGGTTCCCTATAGTCCTTGGAAGGTTTATTTCTATTTTTCCTTGTCAATTAACCAGGCTCCCAACTGCATTGTGCACTGTGTGCACTCCATACCTGTTCAAAATTGCTCTTCCTGGACAAAGCACGTAAGCAAATTCCATTTATCAAAGTAAGGACTTTGGGGAGAGCACAATTAATCTCCACTTATCCCTGGAGGACCTCCAGGTGGAAATGAGGCCTGTAGAGGTGAGCAGCTGAAATAACTGTAATTTTTTCACAGCTCCAAAATGAACAAAGAATTCCTCCTGGGGGAGGTGTGCATGGAGAGTACAGGATGAAGGGAGTGGGCAACAAACAGGCTGGTGACCTCCAGCTTGGGGTCATTACTAGCCCCACGTGTGGCTGGTAGAACAGCCTCTTTATCATTAATCTGCCAGAGGGAATGATTTAAAAGAGCAGGAGAAGGGAATTAGCTAAAATAGAGTCAGCAGTGCTTTTCCAGCATCCTTTGCAAACACTGAAGTGTGCTGTTTAGTAGAAGAAGCTTTTCAAGCCATTTTGCTGGTTGGATAAAGGGCTTTCCCTGTTCCTGGAGCACCTGGATGCATGGGGAATGTCCTGCCCCTCCTGATCCTGGATGCAGGACAGGAAAATGCTGCCCTCCACCACACTAATCCTGCCCTCCTGCCCCCACCACAGACACACACTGCGTGGGTGTACCATATCCCCTACCAACCACCAGCTGCAGGCAAAGTGGAGAGGTACAATGGGCTGTTAAAAACCACCTTGAAAGCATTGGGTGGGGGATTTTTCAAAAATTGGGTAAACATCTAGCAAAGGCCACCTGAGGCTGGTACTCACTGAGGCACTGCAGGGGTGACACTGGGGCAGTGTCTTTGCATTGTCAGGACACATCTCTGGGGCTTGGTGTGTGTCAGTGCTCCTTAGAGCTGTGTAGATGGGGGATGGTGGGAACAAGCTGGGCCATGTCATCTTCAGTGAGAGAAGAGAATTATTGAATTTAGCTGAATCCAGCCAGTTTAGTGCCTGTGCTTTACTGGCCAAAGAGCAAACTTTGAAGCCTGCCCAGATAGGATTCTGGCTGCAGCCTTGGAAAGGATCCTGACCTGTTCTCCCTGGGCTTGTCCCAGGCTTTGTGTCTGTGAGCTCCTGTCCCAGGGGCCTCCTGTGGCCATCTGCTTCTGGGAGCTGGGTCTCAGAATGCTAATCCAGCCCTGTGGAACCTGCCAGCATGGGCTTTGTTCTCTGCTCTTCTGCACAGAGAACATCAAGAGGGGAGAAAAAACCTGCCAGGCTGTCATTTGCTAGTGTCATTTGTCACTTTCTTCCTTCTCTTTTTCTTTCCCCGCTCCTCTGCTACAAAATCAGGGTATTGACTTGGATTTTCAGAACTGCAGATAGTTTGGGACATGAGTTCCTGGGAGGACTTCTCTTACCTGAAGTGCTGAGGCACCAGCAAAGTGGGTGCTCTGAGAGCTTCCCAAATCCAAAATCCAGTACCTCAGGGGTAACTTTACCTTGAAGGCCCTCACATTTGGATGCTGCCTTCTCAGTGGCCTGAAACACATTGAAAAAATGTCAGTGGTGCTCCTCACTCTTGTGTTTCCCTGGGCATCCTTGGGTGTCCACAAAGGAGGTAATTTATATAT
>VZRH01000080.1:141162-188978 GCA_013397555.1 Urocynchramus pylzowi | reverse complement strand
CACACACACACACACACACACACATGTGTCTGTATATGTGTATGGTTATTTAATTAGTTTCTGTAAATCTGCCCTGATGTGTGTTGAGAAGAGGATGTATTTTGTAATGCTAGAAATAAATACATATGAAATTTGTTTATTCAATTTCTCTTAGGGAAACAGCCTAAAATTCATGTGTTAAATTTGAGTGCAAAAACACATATGGCATTTGATTAAAAAGACATCACTCTGCAAGTGTATGGATTTAAATTATTTTGATACATTCATGGAGCTTTATTCAAATGCTCCAAGTTCTAACATGGGTCATTAAAGCCACTAGTGATTTCTGTAGACAGGAATCTATTTCTTTCTAGGAACTAATTTGATGTAGGACCTTCAATAGCTGCTTTGACATTTTGTCCTTGAGCATCTGATGGTGAAACCATGTCCTCATTTCCTCTGGGATACTGTAAAATATTATATTGTGTGTTCTTTCAAGATGTGAAATCATCTTTGTGTACTTGCACATAAGGATATAAATATACATAAAATATATAAACATAAGCACACATGTACAGCTCTGCAGATGTCTTTTATGCATTTTCAGGTGGCTCTTTATAGGATTAGCTTGGGCTGTGGAGTGAACTGAATCATCAGACTGCTCTATGTCCTTCTTGCTGAGCTCTTAAAAGCTGGGAGACTTCTTTGGTGGGTGAAATAATCTGTTGGAAATAATGTACTGCACAAATGTTCATGGTTTCCATTGCCTGACCTTGCAGAGTGTGATGCACTGCAGTGGCCATCCACAGGCCAGACTCTTAACTCAGAAATAGCAGCTCAGAAAAAAAAAAAAAAAAAAAAAATGGTGAGCATTGGCTTATCTTTTTTGCAAATATGCATTTTTCTTAGTATTTTACCAAATAATAATCTGTATTTCTATGAATAAAACTTAGTCCACTCAGGGTGACTGTGGGTGAAAGTAAAAATTCCAAGTTTTTTGGTTTATGTGGGTAGAGTGGCCATGGCTGTTGCATCTAAAAAGCTGGAGGGTGGGAGTTTGCAGGAATGGCCTGAGTGGAGCTGGGAATGGGATCATTCTTGTAATGGAAAAAACATGGGCTGAGAAACCCAGGGAGGAAGAAGTGAACTGGAAGCAATACACAGGGAAAACAGGAGCCTGGAAAGATCATTCCCTCCTCAGGACAGGAGGGAATCACAGCAGTCACAAACACACAGGGCTATTGCAATCATGGGTTATTAGGCACCATTGCAAAAGCAAAATGCTGGAGGAATTGCTACAAAAAGTGCAATAAAATATGCATCAACATGATGAAATATGTATTGGAAGGAATACTAAGTGGGATGAGCATTATTCTCAGCTGAGTGGTGGCCTTGGCAGTGCTGGGTTAGTGGCTGGACTCAATCTAAAGACTCTCCCAACACAAACCATTCTGTGATTCTTTCCTGTGAAGCAAATCAGACAGGCTGTAACTTTTGTTGGAGATTTTTTATGTTTCTTACAGCACAAAACCCTCCTTCTCTATGCTGAGACTGTGCTTTAAAGAGGAATTTAGCACCTCCTGCTTTCCCCTTTGCAAGGAGGGCAGGCAGGGGGCTGTCACAGCCCCCTGGGGAAGGCCAATGTGCTGATGCAGGCTCCAAGCCACAGGGCTGTGCTGGAAGTGAAATGTCACATGTGTGCCTGTTGTGCCCACAGTGAGAGTTGTTTCTGTGACAGTCTTTACAGAAAGAAGGGAGAGATGAAATATTTTCTCTAACTCATTCCCATTCCAACACATGGAGAGGAAGAACGAGGCAAACCCCAAGAGAAGAAGCCCTGGGCTAAGTTCTGCCCTGCCTTCTGTCATCTTCAATTTTCCTGAAGACATGAGGGTTGGACAGGGCATAATGGAGGCAAGGCACTGCAATTCTGGCAGTGAAATGCCACTGAGGTCTCTTATTACCAACTCTGCCCAGGGATGTGAAGACTTGTAAAGGTCTCCAGTCACAGTGGAAGGACAGAGGGCTCTGAGTACATCTCCACCAAACAAGATCTCTTCAGGAAGGAAACTCCAAGCCTCCTGTGGTTATCTTTCTTAGTAGCTGTTTATGGGTTTGGCCATGATCCTATTGTAACTATTACTATTAATCATATTCCTATCATATTCCTGCAAAGCACCAGGGAAGGTTTTCCTGAACAGATTAATCACTAATGAATCTGTAATCTGGCTTTGATCACTCATTCCTTTTGAATGCTGGTAGGTGGAGTTTACATGCCAAGATTTTCTGAATAATGAAGATGCTGCCTCTAAGGACCCTTTGGAATTAATTTTTTTCAAATTTGGTTCTAATATGTAAGCTGGGTTCCTGTAGTTGTCAAGAAGAAGGGACTCCAGCAAATTATACAGATACAGAGGCTTCCACATGCTCCTACTGAAATAAAAAGCAGCATTCCCTGTTCTTCTGGAGAAAGCTGGAGCAGACAGGTAGAAGAATTGCAACCACAAGGGCAAGACAGGGTGTTATCAGAGGAGTTTGAGCAAATAGCTCTTGAAAGGTTCAATCTCTGATCCTTCCACACCGTGGTTTCCAGCACTGAGCCCTTCTGCAGTGTCAGCAGCACCTGACAGCAAATATCCAGCCAATAATTATGGTCAGCTTTGACACAGCAAAGTATAAATCTCGTGTCTGGTGAGGCATGAGTGTCAGAATACGGTCTGCACAATAGCCAAAGGCAGTGCAAATTGTAATTAAAGTATTTAATTTAAGTTAATCTTCATTAGAAACATAATTATGTCCGCACACAAATTGCTTCAGTGTAATTGTCACAGTTGTAAATACCTAGTTCTATTAGCCAGCTTTTCTTCAGGATAAACTGGCTGGGAGATTATCAACTGTTTTAGAGCAAAAACCCATTAGTGTATCTGTGGCACATGTGTGTGTGTGGAATTAGACCAAACTCCACATCTTTGTCCCTTAAGAGTGGGACCAGCTTACACATCCCTGGGGCTCCAAATAATCCATTGTGCAGAGATGAGAGGATGCTGTCTTGGAAGTTCATTAATTTATTAAAACTTGGTTGTAGAGAAGCAGAACAAATGGCCCTCTCCCCAAAAACTCGGCTTTCCGAGGGATATTTTATCTTCAATGGCACCAGCTTCAGGCTTGTCCATGTCTTGTAGGTTTGAGTATATGGGAAAAGTCCACTTTCCATGAAGTTTTCCTTTTCTAATCTGATTATCAATGAAATCTGTATCTGGATTTGCTGTCCTGATAACCCACAGGAGAGCTGCATATTTTAGGAGCTGTGTTCCATCAGGAATGTTCCTCTGCTGGAGACAGGCTGAGCTCTGCTGCTGCTCAAGTGGCACCTACTAACCCATTTCTGGAATTCTTTCCCTTAGGAACTTGATTGCCATGGGGATTTGGGCCTGATCCCTCTGGAATTCAGCAGGGAATTTCCCCAGTGGGGTCTGTGTGGTCAGAATCACATCTGCTGCAGAGGAGTGCAGAATGTGACACACATGGGGCTCTGCTGAGGGCAGCCTGACCTGAATCCAGAGAAGTTTGAGAGTGCAAGATTTATCTTAGGAGAGGAACAATTCAGCCTCCTTCACTGCCTCAGAAACAATGCCGTGGATACATGTAAGAAATCAATCAAAGAGCTCTTGGGAGATGAGTAAAAATAATCTTGTAAGTGCAGTTGAATGCTTCAAATGGAAGTCCCAACAACATAGTTTGAAAGTAAAGGGAGTTTTTAACTCTTGTCAATGCTCCTCCCAAATAATCTGCACTGTTACTGCTAATTGGCATAAATCTTGCCCATAATACCCATAGCAGAGATTTGCACAGAATCCATTGCTAATCCTATAAACTGGTGAGTTTGATAAAGTGGGCTGCTCTGGGCATTGCTAATTTTATTTTCATGCTTTCACTTGCTATCATTCATTAACCCCCAAACAGCAGGCTGGGCTGTGTACACAAACAAGAGAGCAACATCATCTTATTAGGGGTTTTAACCACGAGTGGGAAATTACAACAGAATGAATATGTACACAATTCAAATGGGACCTCTTTTCTTGTGTGTTGCTGTGATGCTACCTGCTGAAAAAAAACCAAACCAAAACAAAACCAAACCAAGTTGTCATCAGCCCATTCAAAACTAAATCTAGTTCAAGAAAAGTTTACATTGAATGGCACTATTTTTCACATGTACCCAAGGCACAACCAGATGGGATACAGCTGCTGTTTGTGTCCCATTATTTGTTTCAAAGTGCCTGTTTCACATTGTTCCAATTCTGCCCCACACACTACTCCAGGAGCAGCTCTCAAGCCTTGATCTCAAGGGCTCAGACTTTCTCTCTGGGTGTGGTGCTCACCAGTGTAAACCCAAAATTCACCCAAATTCTGGGACATCCCTCATCAGCATTAGAGGAGCTGCAAAGGACGGAATAAAAACACCCCAGGGCTCTTCAGAGATGTCCTTTAATGCAGAATTGGAGTGGATGGCTGGAGCACAGTGGCAGACCTTACAAAAATGATGCTTTATTTCTAATTCAATATAGGTGAGTTGAAATGGGATTAAATGGGCTCCTTAAATGGTATTACAAAGGCAAAGGCTCAGTCATAAGATTAAAGCTTCCCAGATTTCAATTTGCAACCTGAAGAGAAGAAAAAAAACTGTTCTGAAAAAGACTGGGAACTTTTTCTGCCACTCACTGGCCTAAATCTTACATGCAGTAGCCAGAATTGCACTCTTTTGTTATGAGTCAGTATGTTATTGTGATATAATGCTTAGTTCTATGACCACCTGATGGTCCTTAAATAAATGTATATTTATTTATACAGTCTGGGTTTGCTCCCATTGAAGGAGATCTGGGTGCACAACAACATTTCACTGAGTAACCAGGAGAGTTTGGTTTGCACACAATGACCTGGAGAGCTTCCCCCTGCTCTCCCAGGGGCTCCTGCTCTTGGCAAGAGCCCCTCTCCAGACATGTTGTGGGTGCCCAAGCAGGGATTTCCATGCTCAGAACCCAGCTGAATAAAACTGTGACTTAATCAAACACACCCAGGGACAATGGGTGCATCTACAGGACCAGATCAGAGAACCAGAGGAAAGGGACAGCAGAGCTCTCAGTAAAAACTGAAATATAAGTCAGCTTGGAGAAGTGAATTTAATACTTGCCTTGCTGTTACAAAGAAGTGAAAAGGAATTGCAAAGAGAATGTACCATTCTTTATCTAAGGCTGATTTCCTAGGCAGCCAATATTTTTCTTTTGTCTAAGAAGGTTGCCTTGGAACTAAAACAAGACAATAGTGTAGATTATGTATTCTCTGGGGGATAGAAACAAAATATTTAGCCTGAACTACAGAGGGAGAAGAGTGTCAGGTTTTTAAAATTACTTTGGCATGTTTGAGTTCAAGACAGCAAAAGCAAAATGCTTGTTAAGCTGTGGTAGTGTGCAAGTATCATGGCTGAGTTGATGTTCCAGGAATTGACTGCACCAGCATGTTAATTGTCAGGACATGATTCCCTAATTCTTTTTTTAAGGATGCTGGTGTGTTGCCTTATTTGGTTACAGATGTTGCACTGCCTGGGCACACAGGGGGAAATTAGAGAAAGTTGTTTTAGCACAGTGACATTTTAGTGAACTCCAGCACCAAATTCCGGATGGAAATGTATATTCTGAACATGATTTCTTCAGAGACACCAGGGAAAGCACAACACTGGTTTTGTTACAGTTGCCTCTCTCCACTTATCCCTGCTATCCCAGCCCTCAGAAATGCTGTGTTTCTGCAGTTCTTGAGCCCAACTGGAATTGCAGAAATTCAGTGTTTCTTAAAAACGTTCAGCCCTGGCTGTCTGTGCTGGATGTTTATGGGAGTGCAGGAGCAAATGGAAAGCACACCACTGAGGGGAGGGAGATGGCCACAGGAGAGGCTGATACTGCTGGATTACCTGTCAGAAATGATCTGGCTCTGAGATGAAAGGGGAAGGCAGCAAAGGGAGGCTGTAAAACATTTGAGGGGGGAAAAACCAAAAATACAAAGTTTCAGAAGTGCTGTCAGTATAATCAGGGAGTAAAGCCCGAGTGATGCTCTGTGGAATTCTCCTGTGGACTTGCACCAAGAGGCTCATGTGTCAGTGTGGCTTTGGCCCTTCTATTTCCATTCCTGCTCAGGACTGCATCCTCAGTCTCTGTGCAATGTCTACATATCCATTTAAGTATGAGCAGCATTCCCATCGTGAGCCGACAACAAACCTTGTTTCTTTCTTGGCATCCACAACAAAATTAAATCCTGAAACAAACAACAACAACAACAACAAAAAAAAACCCCACAAAACAAAACAAAACAAAACAAAACAAAAAACCAACCAAAAAAACCCAAAACCAAACAAACAACAAAACAAAAAAACCCCAAAAAAACCAAACCACAATGACAAACCAACCAAACAAAAGACCTGCATCTTTTAATGGCTATTATTAATGTGGCAGCTTTGCTGAACCTAACAAAGGGTTACTTAAAATCCTTTTGTTTAACTAGTTGCAGAGTTACTGATCACAGTCACAAAGAGGACTCAGAATGGTTTGACCCAGGGCTGGTGGGCACATAATTGAGATCAGAAGCTGACTCAAAACCTGCCAAGGAACAAGAAACTCTTTTGTGCAGAGGTGAGGATCAGCAGGAGGGGTCAGGGGAGGATATAATATCCACCCCTGGAGAGGTGAAGACCACTGTGAGGTGCTCCCTGGTTCATTCCTGCCTCACACCAGAGTGCCAGGGGGGATGACCAGCTCAGCCCATGCCTGTGGCAGGACAGGGCAGCACTGTGTGGCAAATGCCAGGCTGGTGTCCTTCACACCAGCAGAAAGGATCCATTTACGATGGAAATGACACTCAGTCTCTAGGGGTGAGGGCTGGGGAGAGCTGGAGAGTGAAGGATGGATGAAGAGCTGACGAATTCATGCAGCAGCAGACAGAGGAGTTAAAAATCCTGATGCATCATTCCTGTGGTTCAAACAAGCCAAGCAACACCCAGCTATCCCAGAGAGTGCACAAAGGGAATGTCAGTGAGTGCAGCCACCTACAGCAGACTGATCTGGGAGCCCTGCAGCCACCTCTGCACCATTCCAGGGGTGGAATGTGCTGTTTCCTAGAGATTGGCAAAGAAACAGATACAATTCTGCTTGTAAGTCTCTGGCCACCTCCTGTTTCCATCATATATCTCTTGGGGGAATCTCAGAGCAATTAGTTTCTAATTGCTTCAGTAGTCTGCAACTGATTTGATGAGAAATGCCATGCAAATGTAATGGTTCTTGCATGTTTCACAGGAGCAGAAATTAATTGCATCATCATTTTAAAAACTCATGTTCTTTCCATTCCCCATTCCTTCCATCACGTAATATTTTATATTGCAAAAAGAAAGGTCAAATAATGCAAAGTCGTATTTTTGTTTCTCTAATCAGGTGCTCTTCTGCCACTGCTCAGTGGCACAGATCCAGCCTGATGTGCTCTGTGCTTATTACTGGGCTGTAATTTGAGTGGTTGCTCCCCAAACCAGTGTGAGCCCTGTGATGCCTCTCCCAGGTGCTATTTAGTTGGGGTAGGAAGGTTTTAACCTCCTGCCTTCTGGAATCCTGCCAGTAAATCAACTGCATCTTGGGATCATCTCCAAATGAAATTTGCTTGCCACGCAGCAGCGAGGAAACGTGATGGGAGTGTAAAACAGGACAATTTTTCACTGCAGAAATACTTGAACTCACTCCAGACAATTATGCAGCCTGCCATTTTACACATCATCTATTTCACTATTCCTGCATCAATTATTCCATTAATGTTGCTGCACACTAAGCTAGAACCTGTCACTGGTCCTGCAGACGTGGAAGGGACGAAATACATTGCAAAAAAAGGAAAAAAAAGCTATTTTCCTGTGAAAGGCTTTCAGACATCCATTTCAGCAGCCTTTCTACATGTGCTATACAAAGTATTTTTATCTCCCAGCCTGCTTAACACTGTTAATTTCTATCCTAGTATGGTTTAACTCAGGACATAAAGCTGAATTTTCCAGTACTCTGTTCACTGTCAGCTGAGTTGAAAAGACCTGTTAATTAGAGAAAAAAAATAATAGCTTTATTCAAAGATTAACAGAAATTAGGGTGAAAACAAAACTCTTCTGAGAGGGAGGGGATATGCATTCACTGTAAATTCAGGATATCTCCCAAAACACAAAGAACAGGTTCAGAATTATAATTAAGGAAGAAAATTTACCTCCCTGGAAGAACAGCTTGATAACAATTGTAACTTTCCTCTAGATTTCATGTAGCATCTGTTACAATTTAATTTTTAAAGGCCACCATTTTTAATTCCCATTAATCTCCAGAATTAACAATGTGATAAAGATCCTGGCAAACATTGAAATTTAGCAAGTCAAAATGCCTCTAGGAGCCTTTGCAGAATATTTAAGGAATTGAGCAACAGCACTGATGCTTTGAGTGAAAGCAAATGCAAAGCCAGTGTTAATTAGACACAGGCCAGTTGCATCTTCCCATGTAATTCAAGAATTTGGCTGACTTGGATCCATAGGCTGTAAATGAATTTATACTGCTGGAGGATGGGACATTTGTCCCTCACCAGGTTTGGAGATGTATTAGGAAGAGTTAGAGAGTTACTCAGAGGTTGAATACTTCACACTGGTGTCTTTTTTCCGTGAAGGTTGATAGCAGGAAGTAAAAATATCAACTCCTCAACATGTCCCTTGAGGGGACATGTGTAGGATTTTAGAAATGTACAAAACAGAGGGGCAAACCCTGTACCTGTTCCCAGGCCCCTCACATCCCAAAGGAATGGGGCACACACCCTGTACCTGTGTCTGCCCTGGGCTGGGGAACCCAGGATGGCACAGACGAGTCCAAAGGCATTTGACAAAGTGCCAAATAAGATGGAAGGAAAGAGTTTATCCTGTTACTTTCTTGATTTATTGTGTTTTGTTGGGTTTTTTTTTTTATTTTTTATTGCCACTCTTGAAAAGAAGGTGATGTAGGTCAAACAAGGCCAGGCTTATGTGTCTTTTTGAATGAGACTTGTGGGGTTTTTGTGACTTACTCAATCCTAACCAAGATATTCTGTCTATCACAAGTGCCAAGGAGGATGAGGGTGTCCCTTAGGAAGTGTGTCAGTGTGCTGCTGTGCCAGGAGAGACACAGCCAGTGCAAAATTTGCTCTTCCAAAGGAGTGCTGGCCCCGACTTGAACTGAAATGTCCCCAAACTCTCATGATGCCCTGATAAAAACAGCAAGTCTGACTCTCTTTTCTCCCCAGCACCTATTTTGGAAGTTACTGATGGCAGCAGGACATGGCACAACCTCAAATAACTCCATTTCTCAGAGAGGCTGCCTCAGTGAGTAAAACAAATCCATGTGTTACAGGGAAACTCATAAATCATATTTGATGTCATTTCCTTTGTCACTCTGGGTGACTACTGAAGACAGAATTTTCTCTCATGTCTCTTTACACTGCATCACAGAGTATGTAGGAACAAATACAGCTACTTTGTGCAATCTCCATTTTCCCAGACCTTTATTTGTGCTGGGATGCTGCCCTGTCCTCCCATGGCTGTGTGCTGGGCAGCAGTTGGGAAGAAGGGTGGGTTGAAAGACAGTGGATTTGCCCCTGGAAATGGAAGTGCATGGATACATTAGTTTTGTCCCAAACCACTCCATCCTGGCACGGAATGCTGTGTTTGTGTTGTAAGCAGGGTGAGGATCTATTTCCCAAGATCTTCTCATCACTGGCAGTGCCTCATTCAAGAGAGACCTGCACGAAGCTGAACAACAGCCTTTCCCTTTTGTGAAACTGTGCACAAGAGGACAGCAACAGCTCTGGATTTTAGGGGTTTTTTAGGGTTGGAAATCCCATAAATTAATATTCCAGCCTCACCTTTACAGGCTCCCTATGTCCTTACTTTTAAGACACCCATTTCTATTAATCTTGCTTGACCTTGGCTATCTAGTTGTGCTACTTCTAAAGTCTCTGCTGCTCTTCTGTCATCCAAAACTACGGTTTCCTCTCAAGAGTGATGAGGGGATGCTGATTAGGATGCAGTCTTCTGAATTGCTAAGGGCTACCTGTTCTGGGGCTATTTATGCTGGCAATCTCTCCTTTCAAAGTCAATCTGTCACCCAGAATTCCTTGTTTTATGGTTTTCCAATGGAGAAATGGTAATGTTTTATATATTGGTTTACATGGCTGTGCTCTTTGTTCCCCCAAACTCCCCAGCACGTTTATCCTTGGCGTAATACCCTCATGAATGCAAGAGCAAGCCTTTCTTCTGGTTAAAAAGAATCAACAGCCTGAATATCTGTTTCACAGTCTCCTCCATATGTATAGGCAATGGAGATAACAAACTAACCTTTCTCCCAGAGGCTAATTGGATTTCACACAATTTGGAAGCACCACTAATTCATCAGAGATATTAAAATTCAGCTTTAACATTCCTACTGGGTAGCTTGGCTGTTGACCTCCCTCCCTCCTGCTTTTTGTTCCATTCTGTTTCAAACTTGCCCATTTCCAGTACTTAAATAAGCAGGCACCGTGTGCTGCAGCCCCTTGAGAGCAGCATTTCTTCATGCATGAAGTCTTACAAGCTGCTGTGGACATGCATGCATGGATGTTTCTTATTCCACTTAAACAAGCATCACAAATGCTTATCCTAGAAATAATGCATATTGGTCAGGAGCTGGTGTCCCTGCTCTGGTTCAGCTGCCTCATAAAGTGAGCATAAGCACTCGTGATCAACCTGCTGGAGTTGTACAGCCTAATTAAGAGGATCTGCATTTTTCAGCAACAGAAAGGTGTAAAGATTCCTTCTGGCAACAAAGAAAACATTTGATGGTCTTGACTGGCCCAGAACTTTCTCTTCTGTAGGTAAGAAAGGAAGGAAAAAACCTCCACAGGAGAGTGGAGTTTGATTGTTTCAATCAGACTGTGTAGGTAGGGCCTGAATGGTCTCTGTGAACAGAAGAAAGAGTTGAGATCTCTGAATAATGCATGAAGGAATGGAAAAATCACTGTGTTTCTATTGAGAGGTCACAGAGAAACCCAGATGGCAGAGGTGACTTTTGCTGCTGCCCTTCATGGTGCCTCACAGGAGTGAGGGGACAGCGTGGCCGTGGTCTGGCCAGGTCTCCACGTGGACATTTGGTGGCCCAGGGGAGTAGAGATGGAAAAACAGGTGACAGAGCTGCTGGGTAGCTCAGAGAAGGCTCCTCAAAGTGCAATTAAAATATTTGTGTGGCATGGGCTGGGCATGCAGGAGTGCTCTGGGTCCACTTTGGAATGCTAATACTTGTGGTTTTCCTGCTCCTCTTTTTATTGCTTATCAATTTTAAGCATTATTTTTTTTCAGGAAAGCAGATAAGTAATTCTCTTTCTGTGAATAGATTCCATGCAAATGTGGAATCTATTGAGTGGGTGTGTGCATACTTTAAAGAAATAATTGAATCCAAACATCTCTTATTTTTAAATGCAGGAAACCAGAATCTAATAAATTGTAAATCAATTCAGTGTCTGCTTTGGGCTTGCAGTCTTCAGACTGTTAAAAAGAAAAATGTATTAAGTGCTGTGCATTCCAATACCAACATCTTTATTTTTCATTGCATTGCCTTAACCCTTCAGTCTTCTGAAGTCTTTTTCTTTGTGGGAGTGTGGTGAAGAGCTCACCACCCATGTTCATCAATTCCCATATTCCTTCTGAATCTTTCTGTGGGTCAGTCTGAGGGTGTTTGGTTTCTGTGCTGGGCTTTGCTGATTGCAGACACCCAAGTGACACACCATAAAGCACAATTTTCTTTGTGAGTTAGGACTTTGGCTCCTCAGACCTGAAACAAACAGGCCACTGCCAATCTGACTTGGAGTACAGCTGATGGAGTGTAAATAAATCCCTGAGATTGCTGGTGTGAGTTAAAACAGAGTTTAAAGAGGTTCTAGTGACATTTTCAACTCAGTTAACTCTTGCTGCCTGTCTGGCTGCTGGTCTGATTTGCTCAGCTTAGTGCTGAGAGAGAAAGGACAGGAGCAGGCATCTAAAGCACATCCATTGTATTTATCTGATGATTGGATGTGCTCAATTTTACAGCACTTATCAAAGCAGCCTAGAAAAGAAGAGTGTGTCTTAATTCAGCTCTGTTCTTACAGGCATGCAATTGTCTTCTGTGGGTTTTTTGGCCCTTTTCTGGCTTTTTCTGTAGACAGTTTCCCCCCTGTTCTGACCTTTGGAAGCCTACAAGCTGAAGAACTGTGATGATTTTAAAAAAGCAAGTGGAGATCTGTTTTCTTTGAACATAACCATTAGACTTGCAGAAACTTAGGGACTTTGAAGCTACTTATGTACTTACCACTGTTCTGCTGCCTAAATTCCTGAATGGGAGATTGCAGAGAGAATGGTTTACAAAATCATTATGACTGAGGCAGAGAGCTGAAAATAAGAACATTTTCTGACTGAAAAAGACACTTCTCTGAAGGGTGAAGAGGACAGTTTAGCTCACCCTCTGTCACTGCTGTGCCCACGTTTGTCCTGGAGTGACAGTGAGGGACAGTGTCCATCACCTGTGAGGGACAGCAAGGGGCTGAGAGGGGCAAAAGGAGCTGGGAAATCCCAACCCTTCAAAGCACCCCAGCCTCTGCACTGCTGGGTGATTCAGGCTGAGGCTGAAGTCTTCAAACTTTTTTATTTCTAATTCTTAGTAATTGTTTTATTTATGAATAAACCACAGTTTCTAAATTCTGCTGCTGCCTCCTGGAGGAAGTTGGGAACAGCCAGTTACTCAGAGCTGTGCCAGTGTAGATCCTGTGGTTTTACTGCTCCTTTTCCAGGTGAACTCAGAATTTCTGCCTGTGCCAGCACAAGCTTTTCAGCAGACTGAGCTCACATCCAGAGATGTGTGTGAGGCAAGCTCCATTTTGTCAAAATCCTGAAAAATGCTTAGTTCTACAAGTGCTGTATTAAAATGAGGCAGGGGCTCAGTAGCTCTCACAAGGCTGCAGCTTTTCCTCTCTGCAATTAAAATTGCTGCAGCAGACACTGATGGACTGTCACTGCAGAAATCCCAGCTAGGCTGTCCTCTCAGGGAAGCTTTTTCTCATAGAAGCAGGGAAGGATTTAATTTAACAAAGAAAACCTAAGGAATTGCAAACTAATCTCTACAACCTACTATTTCTTCCATAATATATAAGGGTTTTTAAAGATCAGACCTTGTCACCAAGAAAAATGCTACCATCAGATCTATTAGGAATAATGATTTTGTAAGAAATAAGTTTGTGCCTCATTGACAGGGCTGTGAAGATATGATTTCCTTCCTTGGAATTGCTTAAGCTACAGGAATTGGAGAGTAAACATTTAATGTAGTATGATCCTTTCCCAAGTCAATATTGTCCTTTCAATCCTGAATTTCAAATTCAACGTTCTCCTCCTTTAAACAAAGGCATGCTTGGAAATCAATGCTATTTGTCTTTTCTACTGTAGCCATAAACACCAGTTTAATTTCTGTTATAGATGAAAAATGCTTGTAGACTGAAAACTGCAGAAAGACAAATTCTTCATATTTTGCTGGTTCCTGGTGTCATTGCTGAGGTTGCATGACAACAGCCACCAACAAAATCACCATTTTCAAGTGGCAGCATTGGTCCTTGCACTATCTGGCTACTATTGGGTTTTGTCTGGTGCTTTAATAAATTTATAACTAAAAGCAAAATGCAGAATTAAAAAAAAAATTACTTTCAGGTTATCATCTGGGATAAATTTTTTGTTGCTATGAACCTTCTTTCAGTTTTTTTTTTTTTTTCATGGTGTTCCAGGTGAATTATTAGATATAATTAGAGTGGTAGATCAGAGTAAGCTAAAGCAAAAAATATTCTTTCAAAAAGTCCACACTGCTTGGGGGAGACTTGTACTACATTTATTTATTTATTTATTTATTTATTTATTTATTTATTTAAATGGCGAGAACATCAGAAAAAAGACTTCTGAAGAATGGAGAGAACCAAAAATGTTATTTGGGAGTCACTAAAAGCCTCTACAACATTACTGCAGGTAGAGGTCTGGCCTGGACTGCCAAGAACAACCCTTAAACATTCCATACTGGTTAATGAGGTCTCAAACCAGTTATCCCAGCGTGGCCCCACTTCCCAGCTTCATGTCCTTCAGGGATGAGCATATCCAGGGCTTCATCCTGCTGGGTTTCTTTTTTCCATGCACCTCTCAGACAAGCTGGCTCTGGTGCTCCGAGATCCAGCAGTGAAGTCACATTTTTCCCAAAGAAAGTTTACTCCAGTGACTTCCTGTGGACAGGAACCCATCTGGGATGTGTTTCAGGGACTCAGAGCAGTGATCAAGGACTGGGGTTGAATAAACAAAAGGTAAATAGAAAATACCACACACGTGGTGACCATAAGCAGCACAGGAGCCCCGTCACTTTCTGAATTTGTCAATGTTTTGCACTATTTAAGGAGAGTGGGGTTGGGCTTTGGCTGTCCTTTCTGCTGTGTTATGGTGAGCTTTTAGTAGTGGAAGTTACAACAGGAAACCAAAAAGGAACAAATAAGGCAAAGACAGAAGTGATTGTTTCCTGAATATTTGGAGTTCAGCAAGTAGATTATTGAATTCTCTACCAGTCTCCAGTGCTCAGCCAGCTGTTCATAACTATAAAATACACACCATAATGCTCTCTGGAGGGACAGGCATGCAGAAAAGTGAATTGCAAGTGTCTCTGTTTGAAATGCAGTCAGGTTCCTGTCCTTGGACACTCTGGGACTTCTCCATCATGTTTGGACCCCTGGATCTAAAGATTTTCTTGATTGCCTGGACTTTCTTTTTGCTTGGGGTGGTTGTGGGCAGTCAAGGACAAAATCCACACTTGGACTTCTGACCTGGAGACAACAAAAGCATCTGTGGGTTCCTTCTGATTTCATGCAAAAAGCTGGGAAATTTTTGAAGCCTTTTGATCCAACTTTAGATCACAGATTTAACTGCACCGTGGAGCAGAGCAGCCCACGGGTCTCTTCAGTGGCACAAGTGTAGTACTTAGCATTCAGATGGGAACTCGTGTGTTGAGCCAAACCAAATTATTTGCAAATGAACCAGTGCCACACATCCTCAGGGGGAGGGCTGTAATACCAAGTGCTGGTTTGAAATGTCATCTTTTCTTTGGGAGAATTCTCTATAGATGAAGTTAGCTATTTTCTATCTAATTTTAGACAATCAAAAATAGGAATTCACTGGAGTTAACAGAGAAAATTCTAACTCTGATCATCAAAGCCACGGCAGATTTCAGCCTGCTCCATTTTGAAAGTCATGACAATGTGAAAACCAGGCTTTTCACTAAGGTTTGGCATTGTAACCAGTGCTGGCACTCACAGGCAGTGCTTTAATTATACATTATACTAACCAGTGTGAAATACTGAGCCTTATTAAGATAGCCAAAAGCCTTCTTTAGAGTTGATTTATTAGAGCTTGAAATTAACTTTTCACAGACTAGCTCCAAGATATCAGTAGATACAGAAGCTCAGCTCTGCCTGCAGTGAGCTCCCCATAGTTATCTCCAGTGCTCTCTCCAGTCCCTCCCAGTACCCAGACATGGTAAAACACTGGTCAGCAGCAGCAGCTCTCAGCCTCTTGCCTCCATTACAAACACCAGTGCTGACCCTGTGCCTGCTTGGAATGGTTTCCTGGGAAAGTGTAGCTTTAGGAAGCCACCCTGGGCTCTGCTGGGTACTCGGGTGTGTGGCTGCCCCAAGCTGGCTCTGCTGGAGCTGTTCCACGCTGGGATGATTGCATATGAGCATTTTTGCTGCTCCTGACACAACATTTGGTCAGTATATATGGGATATCAGGATATTGTTAGGAATTGTTAAAGCAAGTCCATCATCTGCAGATCTCTGCCCCCTGAAAATGGGGAGGAGCTCCCAGTCTGACAGGATTTAAAATTTTTCTCCCAGCAACCTGAAAGCATTTTCACACTTCTAAACTCCCAAGTATCAGTTCTCTGATTAAACCTGTGGATCTGGGACTCCCACATCTTGTGCTTTGTTTCTGTTTGATGCTGCAAGGCAAGGCAGAGTTTGGAGCGCCAGATGCTGCCAGATAAAACTTCCTCCTATTGAGGATGGCAAAAATGGGGAGCAAGGCACTCAGTGAGGGAGAGACAGCCACAACACCTGCAGTAAATCTGGATTTAAATGGTGCTGGGCTGGGAAAGTTGGCCTGTCATACTTTGGGTCTCTCCACCAACAGCACAGATAAACGTTTTGGCTTTAAAGTTTGTCACCTCCTTGCTCAGGAGGAGTCATATCTCTACATCTGTGCTTATACCCAGTGATTCTTTGAGGTTTTAGGCTCTGTGGGTACCAAGACACCCCCCAGCACAGGCAGTGGTGTCACAGCCCTGCCAGTGTGGCACGGGCAGCACCTCTGTTCTTATTTTAGAAGTAGCCATGTCATTCCTTCAGGTGACTGATGTGTCCTGTCAGCTGGGTGGGAAATGCCAGACTTCCAAGAACTTGCAAAGGAATTGTTTGGGGGTTTTACCTCTGTTTTTTGGGGTTATTTAATGACTCTGTTAGGCTTGGCCTGCCCTGGGCAGTTGTGTGATGAGCACTAGCCCTAGGGAAAGCAGGACCACATTAATGTGGGGTGGAGGAAGAGCAGAGAGGCAGAGCCCCCTTCTGCTTCACCCAAGCTGAGCCCCATCAGAACGTTGCCAATTAGCAATGAACTGCATGACTCTGCTCTCTCTGCAGGTGACCTGTCTCCACGATTTCTTCGGGGACGACGATGTGTTTATCGCCTGTGGCCCAGAAAAGTTCCGCTACGCGCAGGATGACTTTTCCCTGGACGAAAGCGGTAACATCAAACGCGCACTGCGCTTCCATTTCATCGCCATTCGCTTGCTCCTATCTGATCATAATGCTGCATGCTTTTGTTCTGGCTTTCAAGACCCAGTACATGGAATTTAACGTCCTTCTGAGATACTTAGCCAGTCACCAGTACTATAATCAGGCAAATACTGACTGAGGTAGCCCAAGTCAGAATAAGTTAATTCCTACAGCATTTTGACATTTACTGCAAAATGTGGGAGTGTTTATACTTTCAATTTTCTCCAGTCACAAGATGCATCTCAGATAGATGCATTTTTCTTGAGAACTAATCATCCTTATGTAGACACATGCATATTGAAAATGGAAACAAACAACAGTTGAAAAAAAAAAATCACATTTCCACTGCTTACTTCTGCTGATTCAAAAAGCAGGGCAATAATTCTCTTTTGGGGGGCATGACTGGGACAGCACCATTATTTTTCCTTGTCACCACTGCCAGCAGAAGTCTGTAAGAATGTGAGTCTCTGTGATCAGTTACACCATGAAATCTTGATTTTATAGAATATACAAGATCNAGCAGGGCAATAATTCTCTTTTGGGGGGCATGACTGGGACAGCACCATTATTTTTCCTTGTCACCACTGCCAGCAGAAGTCTGTAAGAATGTGAGTCTCTGTGATCAGTTACACCATGAAATCTTTGATTTTATAGAATATACAGAGCTTGCTTGTAGGACTTACCACCCACCCCACCTGGCAACTGTACCCACCTCTCTGCAGGTGCCAGTGAGTGCAGCAAGAGGAAATTAATGTCATTTTAACCATTTAAACTGGAAAAAAAAAGTGGTCTCCAAGCATCTAGGCACACTTCCCAAAGCTCTAGGTGTGCTGTGTAAGGCACACAAGCCTCATCCTGTCCTATATGCTGCTAACTGGCTCTATCTTGAGGACCAAAGAGGATTTTTGCTGGATGCCAGGAAGCCAAGCAGCCTCTAATCTCCAAACAGTGAGTTTTTTATTACTCCTTTGCAAGCCTGATATTATTTTAGTGCTGGTACTTCTGACCTGTGTACTCCAGATGAACCCATTTGATGGTCTTGGGGTAATTCAAAGGAAGTTTCCAAGGTTCAGCTGAGACTTTGCAGGCAGAGAATAAAGCCTGTGTCAGGCTGGGGAAGTGATCTGTAAGCTGAGCTTCATATTGTTTTTCACCACTCAGCAGTTGAGTCAGCTCCACAGGGAGCTCCACGCTGGAAAACAGCTTGGATGCAGTCCTGGCAGAACAACTGGATGGAAAGCCCAGCTCTCTGCCTCCACTTCTGGGCACTGCTCACTTCTCCAGCTTGGATTGCTCTGGCAGGAAGAAGCCAGGTTTGCTGTTGGGAAGGCAGTGAGCAGCTCCAGAGGTGTTTCAGGAGAGCCTTGCAGCTCTCAGGGAGCAGATGAGGAGCCTCAGCAGTATTTCCCTGTTGTACACCCATCACCCTTCCTAGTTGTGAGGCAGATGCTGCCAGGAGAGCTGCAAATCCTGAGGTTTTGCAGATGAGTGTTACTTAATAAAATCTCCTCTGTCACGGGGAAATTTCTCTTGCCTGTTTGGATGACACACACCAGGATTGCTGGTTATTATGTTCACTCTGGCAGGACATCAGGAAACAAAAAGAGAAGCAGCACAAGAGAGGATTATGTAATCTTTTTCCTCCTGGCTGCCCACCACAGCTTCCACCCTCTAATCCTGCTGCTGAGCGCCTTCCAGATGAGATTGCTCTGTCCCTTTTGTACCAACTGCTTTCAGCAGGGTGGAAATGTCACACTTTGGTGACATTTAGAGGCCTTTTCACACCAACTTCAGCACAGCCAGGTTTCCACCTCCTGCAACAGCTCAGGGATTGCCTCTGACACTTGCCAAGGGCTGAGCTGGAGGAATTCCTCAGAGTCAGCCTTTCTGTGCTGGAAAATGCAAAGCCAGGTTTCCTTCCAAGGATCTACTCCCCTGGGAAAAACATACATTTGGAAGCTCTTGCAAAGACCTAACATGAAGTATTTTTACTTTTTAGGTTTATTATTTTTTTTAGTGAGTAATTCAGGTGATTAAACACAGCTGCCTGACACCCTTTGAGTCCCCTCACAACACCAGTACTGCTCTACATGTATAAAAAATTGGGACTGGACCTCTACAAGCCTTCCTGTGACATTTTTTTTTTCAATTGCTGCCAGATAAAACTATATGTAAAAATTCAAGAATTCAAGTATTCAAGGGGAAAAAAACCCACAACTTTTTCTGTCTCTGATTTACAATTTCCAAAATTGGTTTAGCAGGAGAGAAAAAAAGCTGACTGTAGGTCTAATTCTTGCTAGGCAGCATCCCTGGAGCACAAGGCCTCTTCTTCTGACATTCTTGTGCTGCATGGCCCAAGAGCAAAACTCTCTCTCAAACCATCCAGAAGGAGCAGAGATGGAGCCTTGGCTGGCTGAGAATGAGGAAAGCTTGGGGAAAAACTGAAGGCAATTACATTTTCAAAGATACACTGATATATAATCAAATAACACATACATTTAGGTCAGACAGCTTGCTTTTGGTTGGCCAATTATTTATCTTCTCTGTGCTGCCTTAATTCCTTTGGGGACTCCATTCCAGAGGGTCCTCAGTGTGGAGCATGTGGGGCTGAGCTGAACTTTTCCATAAAAACTGCCTGCATGTGGAACCCGTAATTCACATCTGTAAAAACGACATATTTTTCACATCTTGGTGAGGACAAGCTGTTGGAGGAGATGAGGTGGAACCAGCTAACATTTGACAAAAAGGAAATCCCTTTTTTATTGCCTTCTTCTTAACTGGGTTAAGTTAATAACTTGAGGGGTGGAAAGTTCCTTTTCTGTTAGCTCTCAATGTAAATAAAGCCTGGTTCTGAAGATGAGGCATGCCTGAAATCCTGGGACACGTGGAGGTTTGTTAGCATTTCAGTTCCCCTCTGCAGGACTCTGTAGATCATGTTTACATTTTCCACTCTTCCTGGCCTATTTATTTTTTAAGAAAGCACAGTTGGGGTTCTCATCTGCTCACATCTTCCAGTACATAAATCTGCTGGGCTTGTTTATACAAACCTTGCTGAAAGGGATGAGTGGCCAGGACAGAGGATGTGCTTTGTAAAACCATTTTGTCTCCTTTGCTTTGTGCATCTGAAAAGTTGCAGCTTGTTGAGGACAGAAGAGGCTGGTTCCAGCTGGATGAAAGCCTCACGGGGCAGCTGCCCCATCTGCCACTTGGAGACTTCATTTACAGCACACCATCAGCTGTTTGCTGGCTTTCTGCACCTGCAGAAAGGGCACTCATCATTCCTGGTACTGGGTCTTCACAGGAGGATTACAGCAAATCAACTGGATTTTCTTGGCCTGAGTGCTCCCTCAGCCAGTGCTGGCCATTTTCATTTGCTCATGAGAGCCAAGGGAAGGGGAAGGGCAGAAAATGTGTGATAGGATGTGTGTAGGAGCCAGCCTGACACCCACTGGGTCTCAGCACCTTCTCTAGAGGAGCAGAGCTGTTCTCTTTGCCCTCCCTTTGACAAGTCTCCTTTCAGCCCTGGAGAACAAGAGATGATCTCAGCTTTTCCCTTGCCCTTGGTATTTCCTGCATCTCTTTGGGGAGTGGGCACTGAGCTGCCCGTGGCTGTTCCACAGCAGGGAGCAGCAGGGCCATAACCAGGTGGGTTTGTGTTTCCCCAGAGTGCCGGGTGATGAAGGGGAGCCCAGCAGGTGCCACAGGCAGCAAATCCTCCCCCACCCCTCAGAAGAGCTCGGCCAAGAGCCCCGCACCCATGCGCCGCAGCAAGTCCCCGGCCGATTCAGGTAACCACCAAGATGGTGAGTGATTGTTTCTTGGTGTCTGGCTTCCACTGTGCTCCAGGGAAAGGCACAAACTCCCTGTGTTTGCAAAGGAAACTTGGGGGTCTTTTGGAAACGAGAAGCTAACAAATATTGGGATATCGATGCAAGCAAACCCCAGATGGGTGAAAAATGTGCTCTGACTCTGTGATTTCAGAATGCTGAACAATTGCTTTATTGAACTGTACTATATTACACTAATACTATATTATAACTATACTAAAGAGATACTAAAAAGATACTGAAGAAAAACCTGTGACTGTCTCAGACAGTTGACACAGCTTTGACCCAATTGGTCAATAAGTCCAAACAACCATCAGCAGAGTCCAATTAACAAATTCCCTCTGGTAAACAATCTCCATAATACATTCCACATGTGCCAAACAACAGGTGCAGAGAATAGATATAAGAATTGTTTTCTCCTCTTCTCTGAGCTTTCCCACTGCCTTCCCCAGGAGAAATCCGTGGGAAGTTGTGCCTGCTGCTCTCTGTGAAGAGAGCTGCAGCCACATTGGGGAGGAATCTCCTGGTTGCTGAAGTGCAGTTGTGGCTTGAGGTTGTTCCAGCTACAGTCTCACAGCCTCCTTCCCCCAAAATATTTTAAAAGAAGTTTCTATTCCCCAGGCAGGAAATCAAGGCCCACAGAGCTCCCAGATGGTCCCTGCAGATACAGAGTGATTTAGGGTAACCTCTTGTGTAGAGCAAATGGTGATTATTGCACAGGTCAGGAGTGGCTCCTTGCAATCATTATTTAAAGGAGACCAGTGACCTTGTAGATGCAGAACTGCTGATGAGTTTATTGATGTGACACTGAGACACTCATTCAGTAATGGAAGAGAGAGAAAATGGGAGTCCTAATTTGCTGCAGCAGCTTGCACCATTTGAAATGCCTCCCTCCTTCTGCAGCCACACCTGGGCTGGCAGCACATGTGGAGAGCTGCAGTGGTGTCAGTCCAAGGCTGGGCTGCATATTGCAGTAGCCCTGGTAATTGGCAGTCTTTAGAGTCATGGAGAGTTTCTGGGGTTATGACTGATCTCTCACCTGCCTGCCTGTTCTGTTCCAAAAGAGAACCAGACATGACCAATGGGTTGGCCATTTTAGTGAGAGGCCAAAATCATCAATTAAACATGTCAGAATTGCAGGAGAGCTTCACAGCTTGAGTTCAGGTGTCCCACAGCATCAACACGGGTGATATAAGCAAGAAATTCCTTTTCACCATCATGCTCACATGCTGCATATTGCATGGGAACATCACAGCTGACCATCAGTAGAAATTGGATTATTAGACAGAAAATTCTCTTGGCAGTAACCAGAAGGATTTCTCCCAGGAAGCAGTTCATTTGTTTAGGGTGTGTGGTTGTTCTTCAGCTACCTAAAGAGACAGTGTGAAATTGGTTGGCATATGCCAAGACTCTGTATTTTTTAAAAAATTATTTCTCTCTAAAGTGATTTTGCATTCATAAAGTTTTTCTTCAAGATTCCATTCTTGGCTGTTCCCAAACTCAGGCTTGCCATAATTTAACCACTTTCACGGGGCCAAATGCCTGCTAAAGCTAAAGCTGTGCAGGCACATTGAAAGCACGATGGGAAACGTGATGTTGATTTACAAAAACCCAAAAGTAACACTCAGTGATGTGGGAGTCAGCTCATGCATCAGCAGCTTTAAACCTTCTCCACTAGCATCAGGTGCTGATTCCCACCAGAACCAGAGTTTACTGCATGAACATAGAGTTTAATATGAAATGGCAATTATTGTGTGCCTGATTATAACTGATTGAGCGACTCCAGGCCCAGGATGGTGACTCATCTGATGAGCTTTAATGAACACACTTAGCAGAGCTTTTCAGGAGGAGATTAAAACAACCAGAAAGGCTGAACAATAACCAGTTCCTGGAGTTAAGGTCAGTAATGAAGAGCAAATCAGGTTTCTTTAATCTGTCCAGACAAGATTCTTTCATGCTTTCCTGTAATTTCAATAAAGGAAAAAAATGGCACTTGTCCTGCTTAATGAGAATAAAAAAGACTGAACTCTTTTAGTACTGAAAAATAGAAGACTCTTGTTTTCTCAGGACAGAGAGAAAAAATAATACCATTTTGTATTCTTGTGTTGAACTGGTAATAAATTAAGTGGATTTACACATCTTTTAAGAATCAATATTTACATTTAGATGAGATTTTGGAGTTATCACATTCAAAAAGCAAAGAAAGCTGAATGAAGCCTGATTAATAAAAGATGATCTGACCTATTTTTTCCCCCCAGATTCTCACCCATTTAATGTGTGAAACTATTTAAAAGCAGTTTTACTTCAAATATATGCAATATTTCTGCTGTGTGTTTGCTCTCCTACCCATTTCTACCTTTTGTCTTTGTTGTCTTTCACTCTTGTGAAAGAAGACAAGTGGAAACTCATGAGCATTTCCTTGGTTTATGTTGTTTCTGTTCTTTCCAGTTCTTTTCTGTGCAGATTTCTGTATCCTTTTTTTGTCACCAAGGTCTCCAAGGCCATTGTGACATATCTGGGCACTGATGTCTGTGCAGGTTTGGAGGGAAATCTTTGGGTGAGAGGAGTCTGAACCCACCTCACAGTGAGGTGTCAGGGCCTCACTGTGAAAAGCTCAATCCCTTCAGGCAGCCAGAGCCTTCAGCTCCCATGATATCCAAAAAAAGTGAGGTAGCAAATCCACAGAAGCAATTTAAACATTGTTTTCTTGGCACGGTGCTTTTCACTTACCATGCAGTCATTTGAATGAATGGATGAAAATTAAATTAATGAATGCAGAAGCATCTCCTTGCTCTAAGATGAGAAGACACTCCAATCCTTGTATTCCCAAGGGAAATCCTTTCTCCCTTCCCTCACTAACACCCAACACATATCTGTACTTCCTAAGCAATGCCAGTGGATTTCTGGCAAAATTGGAGTTACAAAACTTCTATATATGTCTAGCCTCAATTTTTCTTCCTATTGAGTCACTTTTGCTGAAAGACACAGCTTAGAGCAGTGAAATCCATACTAAACCACATCTGCAGGGCACCAGCCAATTCCTTCTCCTAACATGGCAGAGGAAAACTGGGCATGAGAAGAGAAGCCTCTGTGCTTCTGCTCTGATCCACGAGATTTGAATGGAGTAGAGTCAGCATGAAGTTTGGCAAAATTTCTTTAACAGACTGCTCCAATAAGGAGTGAGGCTAAGCAAAAGCCAGAACTAAATCTCAGGGGAGAAATACAGGAGAGAAAATAATGATGTCATTTTGTCTTTGTTATAAAAACTTGAATTTATCTTACACTAACTGACATGCCAAACAAGGGTTCAGTTGTATAAAACATGTGCTGTGATAGGAGAGCTTATGATTTTTAAAACCAGGACAGAGTCACTGAACTAAAGTACCTGAACTGAAATTTGAAAATGTCTTTGCCTTGATTTGGCCCAGGGAGAATACAAGCAGGGCTCTGAGACTGCTGCAGGACCTTAATGTCTTAGTCCACTAATGGACAGAGGGAGAAAAAAGCACATTCACCAGGCAGCAGCAATTAGCAAACAGACCCAGAGTGTCCGTCTGTCCTGGCTGCAGGGCTGTTCCCAGGGGTCATTATGGATGAGTGTGTCCAAAGGCAGCAGATGTCTGGGGAATGCCATGATGACTCAGGTTTTAGCTTTTCTATTTTTCAGATTCTGTGCTTTAGTGTGTGGGTCTGGGCTTCACATTAGGGGATGGTGAGCTCTCTGCACAAAGCAGGGAGACAAAACAATTCCTTCTCCAGCTGGGGACCAAGAATAAATGATCCAAATCTCAGGCCTGAGAGCATCAACAACATGGGCTGAAGAGAGAAAAACAAGGATGGGACTGCATGGGCTAAAGCTGTAACTGGACAATGAACTCCAAGGTGCAAATGGAGCAGAACTGATCAAAATGAGAGCCCCCGTGAGCGGCCGTGCATTTTGGGACCATTTTGGTTCATCTTGGGTGTAGCCCTGGCTGGGCTCTTGTGCTGCCCAAGGTGGATCCATTGAGGCCTTTTAATAAATCCCTACTTTATTCTTTAACTCTGTCCAGTCTCTGTTCTAGGTCAGCCTTCTCAAGGCATCAGCCATATGGGACAGAACAGCTTGTCCCTGCTTGTCCCTGCTTGTCCCTGCTTGTCCCTGTGTCCTGCTCCCTGCCAGCCCATGGGCACACCCAGGAGAGATCCCCTCACCAAATGCAGGGGGAAAAGAGTGGCAGCACTGGAGAGCTGAGTGCCTGAAAGTTTGGAGGAGGTGCCTGAGCAAAGGATGCCTGTGCAATCTGAGTTCTCTCACTCCTGAGGGTTTATTTTTCTGTCCTGAAGGGTGGCTTGTGCTCTCTGAACAAGTTGCTGTTTCTACATTTGCTTCCTGCTGTCCTTGTTCTGCTTGTTCCCTTTCTTTATTTTCTTGGTGGCACATCAAACCCTGACCTGGAGACAAAACTATCCATTTATTTCATGGTCCTTCCTCTCACTCTTGCAGTGTATGGGCTTCTCAGACTGGGATCTCATTTGCAGAATCCTGGGAACCTCAATCAAGCATGGATTATTAACCTTATTTAACAAATGACTAGAAATAGATATCTCCACAGCACTCACTGTGAGCTTTGGGCCCTGCTTTTCCAAGTTCTGTTTGTGGACAGAAATGTGAGTTCAAAAGATGGATCTCACTAACCTCATTTGTAGCTCTTGGGGCTTATCAGCACTGGGAATTCAGATCCAGAGCCCCAGCCATCCCAGCAAACCTTAGCAACACTCAGGGAACAATTCCATGTGAGAAACCTGCCTCAAAAAAGGGCCTCAAAAAAGGCTGAAGAAGGACTTTTGATAAGGGCATAGAGTGATAGGACAAAGGGGGAATGGATTTAAGCTAAAGGAGGGCAGGTTTAGATATTATTTAGATTAACAAGAAATTCTTTTATTTAGATTAACAAGAAATTCTTTGCTGTGGGGGTGAGGAGGCCCTGGCTCAGGGTGCCCAGAGAAGCTGTGGCTGCCCCTGGATCCCTGGCAGTGTCCAAGGCCAGGCTGGACAGGGCTTGGAGCAATGTGGGGTGGTGGAAGGTGTCCCTGAAATGGCAGGGGGTGGAATTAGATGAACTTTATGATCCCCTCCAACCCAAACCATTCTGTGATTCTAAAATATCTGCAAGGGAAGCAGACAGAGAATTCAGTTTACCTGGCTCTCTCATCTCAAACATGCCAGGAATATTCTCTATCCTCCCTCTCATGTGCTGGACAAGCCTGATTTCTCTCTGAGTACAAGCTGCCTCATGCACAGGCAGAGATGAGGATCCTGTGGAAAAAGGTGCACATGCTCCTGCAATTAAAGGATATTACTAATACACTTTAAGGTAAATTGATGTTGCAGAGCAAATACAAAGCCATGAATAAGCCATAATGCACGAAGAATAAAATGGTGGAAAAACCCAAAAGAATTGAAAGGAAAGCTGGTTCTAAAGAACAGTTCTTAAGAGCTGAGTGTAGGTGAGATCCTGAGCTACCCTAAATCATCATCAGATTTTAGTGGAGCAGCACTGTTATGCACCACTTGGGACCTGCTCTTTGCCTCCTGTTATTTTCTTGCATTTCAGTTCAAAGGAAATACAGGCAAGTTTTTTTATGAACACTATTCTTCATTAGCAGGCAGAGAAAATTAAACTGGGCTTCTTCATTGTTGCTCCTGCTGCAAAATTCTGCTGTATTTGTAATGATATCCATCCGTCTCATTCCATTTCTGATTTGGATGTCACATCTGTTTTTTTGTTGATGCTCATAAAATATTTACATGCCTGCTGTAGCACTTAAAACTCTCATTGTATTAGGGAATTTCTGTCCTGCCCTGCAGCAATTACATCCATTTTGCTGCACACTGGCTCTGCTGTTGTTCCAGTCTTGTTTGTGGAAAGGAAATTGGGGTTTCTTGCAGGGTTGTTAGGTGGCATTCTTCAGCTTAGGAAGGATCAGTGACAATTGGAGATAAAGAAAGAGGCATTTTACAAATTGGAAATGGATTCTAGCTAATGGAGATTATATCAGTCCTCTTGTTCCCCACATTTTCTTTAATAGGAAACACAAATTCACTCAGTGAAATAAAACATAAAAGAGATCCAAGTTCTTTTTTACTGAATTGCCTTCATTATTTGGCATATAGTTAGAGAACTCTACATTTTTTCCCACCAGCCTGGAGGGCAGCTCATTTTGTAGAGTGGCACAGCTCAGTGCAGGGGCCAGCAGGAAACAGCTCCTGCCTTTCCAGAACAGGTTTTTTCCCCTATCAATATAGAATGGTTTGAGTAAGATAAGGAGGTGAAGTGTCACTCTGTTCCCCAATTATCTATAAGTCATTATTTCTACCACCTTTTAAAAATATCCATTTCCTGAGTTAGGTGCATTTGTAATAGAAGAAAGCTGTGTGCAATGAATAACCTCCACTTCCAACAGAGGAGGAAGTGCATGGAAATGATGGATGTGAAGGCAGAGGAGCCACACCACCATGAATTTGTTGCTTTAAGGTGCTGGCAGCTCCTCCTTTGTCCCAGAGCTTTGAGCACATGTTTCTCTTCACACCTGTTTGACCTCTGCCTTTGCTGCAAACCTGAGCTACCCCTGTTCCTCACAAGGAGGTAACAGAGAAGAGGAGTGAGGCATTAAAGCAAGAGCTGTGCTGGTTTTGCTCTTAAAAATACAACATTCAAACATTTTACTCTATGATTTTTTACTCACTTCTTCAGTCTCCTCCAGACAGTCAAGTACTTGATGAATTTTAAGTAACTGATTTGTAGATCCAGCTGTTACAATTGAAAGCATAATTCCAATCAGGCTCTTTGGTCACTTAATCCCACTCACAGCAAACTACAGCCAGGCCATTCCAGGCTGCTGTTTGCCAGATTTTTAATGTGTATAACTGACATCTGACATTGCTTGGGTAAGATTCAGGATATCTTCAGCCTCTGGTCAGCAGTCATGCCCTTAAACAATTTGAGAACACAGAAATTGTCTTTCTGTTTTTCTGTGATATGTGCCTTGGATTGACTTGGTGAAAATTTGTTGTTTGAAATATTGCTCCCTCAATTTATTTTGTTGTTTGAAATATTGCTCCCTCAATTTATTTTGTATCTCACTGTATTTTGCAGCTGAAATCCTAGAGTTATGTTTATAGCTATGCTGTTCACTTGGTTTTCTTCCTCCTGCCTAACATGAATAAACCATGGTGTTAAATGTTTGGAGACCTTCTATCTCCCCAAAGGAGAAAAATCTTCCCCTTGCTTGCCTGATTTCCAGCTTGTGTCTTGTTTTCTGCCAGCCAATGGGACCTCCAGCAGCCAGCTGTCCACACCCAAATCCAAGCAGTCCCCGATCTCCACGCCCACCAGCCCCGGGAGCCTCCGTAAGCACAAGGTATTATGTTTCTTATACCTTACTACACCTCCTTCTGCCTCAGCCCCTCAGGTTTGGGTGACACTGAAGTCATGGCCATGTCCTCTGGAAGTATAACAACAACTGCTGGTGTTCAAACAGAGGAGTTTGGCCCTTCACCTGTACAAGTTGTCCTTTTGGGCAAGGTGGTGAGCAAAGCACCAGCCTTACTCCTCCCCTGGGGTTGTTAATGAGTGCTGGAGACCACCCAGAGGGACCAGAGGAGCCAACTGAACCATGAGCTTGTACCACTGTTCGAAAAAATCATTGATGGATGTGGTTTCATGTCAACCCCTGCCCTGAAAAGCCTCAAGTGTTGGCAAATCAGGCCCATGAAAGAGCAGAAGCAACACAAATGTTACTGGAGCTTTCAGACATCACTTTAATGATGCTCCTCAAGAATTTAATTCTTTTAAATTATTTAAGGCCGTGCTCTGTTTTACAGGTGATTCTTACAGCTGGTGTGGTAATTGTGTTGTGGAACAGGCCAACAGGTAGCGCAGCATCCTGGCAGAGATCAGGAAACCTGTGCTGGCTCATGGATAATTCATGTATTGATTTATTTAAAAGGTACAGCAGCTGTCACAGCTTTTTCATTTCCTGTTATTCAGGGCCACTCTGTGCTGAGTTCTGACTTTCATTTCTGTGGGCCTTTGCATTTCTGGAATAGCCACAATGTTGCTTCCAACAGTTTTGATACAGGAATTGGAGCTTGGACACAAATGTAGGTGTGAGAGGAAGTCAGGGGGGTTTCTCTTTAGTAAAACAGAATGCACCTCTCAGCCCGACTTTGAAAGCATTGACTCAAAGATTTTGAAGAGTAATTAAAAAATTCTGGAGGTGCTGAGGTTTTGCAGTCAGCAGCCACGTGGAACCCACCATGGGCCAGACTGCAGGGGTTGAACTAATTCTGTTTAACAAAGGCATAGCTGAATCCAAGTGAAAACTCTGTTTTCCTCAGGACCTCACTCTGTTCTCAGATGCTCAGTCTAAGTTTGAGAAAACACACCAAATTTAACACAATGTATCCCAATTTATTATTCATTTATAATTGAGGACAGAATCTGGCCCATGGTCTCAGTTCATCAGTTGAGCAAAAGTAATGCTGCAAACTGCATCCTTTGCTTCAGCATTAGGGACACAAAATATTTTCCAAACTTTCCATCTCATTGATAACTTTGGAGGCGAGGATTTGTTTCTTGGTCAAGACAAGTAAAACTCACCTTTTTAATGTTTTATGTATGTTTGCAGCTGGCTGATTTATGACCTTTCCAGTGCAGCCCTGAGACCATTTATAAAAGATGGTGACTGCTGAGGGCAAAGCCAACCCAGCTATGATTTTCTACACTAAGTTAAGCCAATCAGCAAACACAAATTCAGCATTTTAGGTTACCAGAATATTCATGCATCATTGTCTTTTCTCCCAGGAGCAATTTCCTGCTTATGATGAAATAGCTTTTCTTTTTCCCCCCTAAAGATCAAATGATAAATGCTTAGGTTGAGTTCACCACAGAGTCCTATTTTACCTTTATCGAGAATATTACTGTGAATTTCCTTCCTGAATGTTTGGGGTTTTCTTCATTTTGCTCACAGTTATTACTTGTGTGTGGGTCAGAGTTCAAAAAGGTCCCAGGAGAGCTTCAGCTCTTGAGCTGGTTGCTGTACCTTGTCCCACAAAGAACTTTAAACAAATGGAATAAAATGGTTATTCCAGAAAGGGACACTGGAAACGCTTTACATTGAGCATTTCATCAAAGTAATAAACTTGGGATTATTTTATTAACCTTTACAACTGATTAGAAGTTACTTAAAATAAAGAATAAACCATGGAACATGTGATTTTCCTGGAGATTTGTCCTGAGAGCAGCTGTCAAACCAAGGTAAGACTCTTTATTTTGGACTTAGGTTTAAAGAGATGTGTTTAAGGCACAGTGCTGCTCTTTCATGCACATGCTGGAATGGCCACATTGATCCAGAACAATAAAAAACCACTTCTGAAACTAATCCCTGAATAGTCATCAGGAACAGAGATGCACTTGCTGGAATGGCCACATTGATCCAGAACAATAAAGAAACACTTCTGAAACTTAGCCCTGACCAGTCATCAGAAACAGTGATGTTCTTGCTCCTCTGTGCAAGGAGCCTGCCTTGATTTTAGCCTGGAACTCCCTGGATTCTGGTGAGCCCACCCCAGTCACCAGCACATTCCACCCTCTGGAATGTGAACTTTAGCCTCTGAGCTGCCCAGAGCCACTCAGCTACTTCCCTTTGCATGGCCCAGGGTGGGGGCTGATGGTGAGGGTTAACATTTTCTCTTTTCTCCCTACAGGACTTGTACCTGCCTCTGTCTTTGGATGACTCGGATTCCCTCGGCGACTCCATGTAGAGCGGCGCGGAGCGAAATGTCCATGTTGCATTTGGGATACAGCAAAGTACCTCTGCCACAACAAGCAGATCGGTGACTGGTGCTTTCAAGTCAAAGGACACACAGTTAAATGTCATTTTTGTTCTGTGATTTCTCCTCTCTGTGCCACAAACCAACACCTGCCAGTCTATAGAGATAGAGGGATACCATTCTTCTAAGTTACAGGGGTGCAAAATGGGCATTGTGGGAAATTTGGGGCCTCTGTGCCAATGATTCTGTGCATTTCCCATTTTCTTCTATTGTTTTTTCTGCTGCTGCAACCATGTGGTTTTCCTAGTGTTAGTAAAGTAGCTCCCCTGGAGGTGTGCAAATGGACCCCTTGCTGAGCAGTTTGCAAGCTGGAGCAGAGCAGATGATGTTCTCCACCTGTGCAAACTGCCAGCCTCTGCCAGCTCACCTGCTCCTCATTCACAGCCCCAGTTTTGGCACCTGCATTCTAAAGAGTCTTGGTTTTATTGTGGAGAGCAGGAAGGGAATTTCTAGTTTGATGCTTAGTATGCCAGCAGAAGCTTGGATGACATTAGGAATGATTGTGTCAGATGCTAAGTAAGGTTAGTACAATAATTCAAATTCAAATATTGTTTGGGATTTTTTTCTTTTTAATAATTAAGCAAAAAAACCATCAATCAGCTGAGTTATCTGGTGTAGAACACCTTCCACATGCAATGCTACTAGCTGGTAACAAATATTTATACCTCCCCTATGGTATCTCTCTATCTCTGTTTATAACAGTAATGCCTTGTGAACAGCCAACACTGAAAACACTGTGAGAATTTGTTTTCAGGTTTGACACCCTATAGGTCACTTTTTATAGCAAAAAAAAATCAATACACTTTTTATAAAGGAAAACCTTGTATCTGTGTTTTGGGAGTAAGGATTCAAGCTCCTTCTTTTTTATAAAAGCTGGTGATTTTCTTTTGTTTAAAAAACACGTTCAGAGAAAAAAAAGTACAAAAAAAAGCAACCACAACTGCAGAATAATAATAACAGCAACTCAGTTTAGAAATCTTGTCATCACTGCCAAAACAGACATGTGTAGGGGGGGAAAATGCTCAATTCAAAATATTGAATGTTTTGATAGTTTTTGTAATGTTTAAGACTACGTATTTGGTTTTTTACACTTCAGTATTCCTAACTATGGCCAGATTCTCTACTTATATAACAAATGAAGTTTTGTGGTGTTCTAAAAACCCATATTTTAAGAAACTCTTCTATCTGAGAAAAACAAACTCGCTGTATTTAGAGAAAGCTTTTGCTTTTATTAATCAGTAATGCCTCCTCCAGAATGCAAAGTTCATCTCCTCACGCAGGGCTGGTGGTTTTTACTGCGCCAAAGCTTCATCCTAGGCCAGCTGCCATTGCCTCCCTCCCTCATGGAATAAGCTTTGATGAAACTGATTCTTGCAGAACTTTACCTAAATGAAATCTGTGCAATCAAGTTTTTCTTTGTTGCTCTATTTGCTTTTTTCTTTTTTTCCCAGCGTAGACACCTACTCCCTGTTGCCTTGCAACCCCTTGTGATTAGGATGGATTTTATCCTTGTGATGTTTGATGCCCCATGAATGCTGGGTTGTTCCCAAAGCCACTCCATGTTTTGTTTGCTTGCACATTGCTGGGATAAAACAATCTGTGCAGGCTGCATCTTTCGAGGCTCGTGTGATCATACTTATGCAACTTTCTAAAAGAGACTTATCAGAGAGAGGCCAGGATTGGGAATTGTCAAGGGGTCAGAGTCATCATGCACCAAATTTGCACCCAGTAGTCTTAGTGCATGATCATTTACACCCAGAGTTTTGCACAAGGAGCCATTTGTTCTCACTGATAGCTTCATTTGATTGAATAACTCTCTGACTGCACAACTGCTAAATGGTCATTTTAAATATTGTAAATAGAATCCTGGGGTTAGTTCACAGGCTAAGGGCTCATTAAGGGTTTGTGGGGGGAAGGATGGTGCTGTGGACAAAGCTTGGGTGCAGCAGTCAGCACACCTCTAAGCCCTTGGCATTGCTGAATTTTGTGTCTGAATGGGAGCAGGTCTCTGAGTAACCCTGTGCCTCAATCTATCTGTCTGTCCCAGAGCAGGGACAGCTCTGTTCTACCTCACTGGGGGTTGTGAGGCCAAATGTTGGTTGACATTTGTGAAGTGCTTTCAGATCCTCTAACAGAAGGTGCTGAAATATTCTGGGTGCAGATTTGGTTATGGGTGCTAATTTTTGGCTGTTTAATCCGTGAGTGCTACTGTAGACATTGGTCATGAGCAAAAAGGACTTTTTTAAGCATAAGGATGTCACAGGCCTTGGTTATGCTAATAACAATATTATTCATCAGAGCTTTTGTCTTAGGGAAAGCTTTAGTGGGGACAGATAATTTGACATGCTTTCACCCTCTCCTCTGTTCTGCTGGTGGAAATCTCAGAGTTCCTCCCTGACTGTCTGCCTCTTCAGGGACCCTGGGCAGTAGCCATGGATGAACTGGAACTGCAGTCCAGGGTGCTGTCACACAGTGACAGAGGCCATTCCTGTCACAGTCAGGGTGAGCCTGTCCTGCCACCTTTCCTCAGATAAACCAGGAGACCAGCCATGCAGTCCCACCCAGGTTCTTGTCCCTCTCAGTGCAGGACACTCACCACAGATCCACCAGGAAACCCAAATCTTGGCTATCCTGGGCTGCTCTCTGCAGCCTGAGCTGCTGGAGCTGCTGGTGGGAGGAAAGGAATCTGGGAGATGCTTTCACCCAGTGTCTGTGAGTGCATTTTGTGTAAGAGAAAGCAGGATCCCAAGGGAGGAATGATCCTTTGTTTGGATGGTTGTTGAGAAGGGGCTCCTTTCCTTCCTGCCAAAAGCTCTGTTTGGTTATTTGGAGATGCTTTTCCTGGTGGTGCATCACTGAGGAATCACTGAGCTCTTCCTTCTGAGCTGCACCTGGTGACACATCTCAAACCTGATCCTGCCAGCTCTCCCTTGGGAATGCAGCTTTGTTTGCATGAGGATCATCCTGTGGTGGGGCTGAGCCCAGCAATTCCTTCAGGGAATTAGGGGGACCTTGAAAAGGCCTAAAAGAATTAAAATAAACTGTTCAGTGGGAAAAATAGCCATTCAAATCAGCAGAAGCCACAAAGAAAACAGGGTATGAGGTCAGACTCCCAAGTTTTAAGCAATTTTCTAGGTAGAAATGCCTGGGCAGTAGAAGTCAGTGAGCATTTCAGCTGTAGCATAGAGTGAAGTCTGTATTAATGCCAATATTGCATGAATTCTTGTACAGAAATGCATGTGGAATGTTGCATACATTCAGAACTAGTTACCTTTGGCTTTGTAGGATCCCTCATCTAGATTTGAATACAAAGAGAAACAGTGCACAGGCATCAGACCATAGTTATTTAAACAGAGGGACAGCCCTGGTTCAGGAAAGAACTTAAAAGACTAAATTTTTGCACGTGCTTTACTCCTGTTGACTTTTCACGAGATTAAGCTTGGGTTTGGTCAGAAAGCTTTCCTGAATTGATGTGATTTAGTAATTACTTCCAATTTACTATGGCAATTCCAGACCCTGTGAGATTGTGGAGTAGATGATAGTAATTCCACTATATACTCCAGAGTTCACCTTTCATATTTTATTTTTTTTTTACATTTACAAGCACATAAAGCTCCACATGATATGAGGATTTGCCATATTAATTCTGCTATAAAAACCCTGTTTAATTTACCTCATGAGGCTGCCTTTAGTGCTTTCAGAGACTAATTGAATCACTGAGACTATATTGTTTTAAAACAATACAGTATTTAAAAACAAATTGGAGAAACTCTTAAAGTAGCAGGGCTTTGTTTCTTTGAAATCTGTCTTTATTCAGAATAATTTAGCAAATTTGCATATAATGATCCCTGTTTCAGATACAGTCATTAGGAAGGAATAGTACAGACAGAAGGGTTTAGCATTTTTACACTCAGGTGATGGTCTTGACTGTAGAAGATGAGAGCAATGCAGCAAAACCTTCAGCCTTGGGATTTTTATCACTTGTAAAGCATTTATAATCCTGAAGTTTCTGGTTTAAAGCCTCATCTGGTATATGATTTGGAGCTAGTTCAGTTCCACCAGCTAAATATCTTGAAGTGATTTGGAAAGAGTTTGATAATGGTATTTTACTTTGTGGTGGAGGTTGGAAGCAGCTTTTCTCTACCACTGTCTGTGTTTCCAATATCTGCACATTATTTATTGTCTTCTTAGGAGCTAGAAACCCTAATTTTGTTATTTCCATAGATAGTAGAAGAATCCTGCTTAGAAAACAACTTCCACATCTCTCACCCTCAGTTAACTCATGTGTAGGCATACAAAAAACCACACACTTGGTCGAGCTGCTATTTCTCTCTCATTTGCTTGTTCAGTACTTTTGAAGGGGAAAAAAGGAGGCAGAACCAAAAATTGTGGCAAACAGCAAAGCAGTGTCACACCCAGGCATTTCCAATGGGAAGCAAGGGCATTAAAGTGTTAGTTTCTCCTTATTCATATGGATAACATTTTCTAGGATGCCTTGTCTTTGCCTTTTCACGCCTTTGAGGTCAGTGCTGCCCTTCCTGCTGCTTCCCAGCACACCCTGTGGGAGTGCTCTGGGATTCCTGGCTGAATCCCTACCCAGACACCGTTCCAGGGACAGCCATCCCTGGAAGGCATCTTCTCTGCAGGGGTCCAGTGTGGATTTTGCAGCCTGAGCCTTCCCCAGTGTGCTGAGAGCACTGGAGTGGTTTTGTTGCTGACCTCCGTGGTGCCCCACAGCCATGCAAAGCAACCAAGAGTTCTCTTCTACTATAGTAGAGGCAGAATCATTTTTAGAGAAAGGGATGAAAAATAGCCAAGTAAAGTAGATATAAAATTAGCCTAGAAAGCATCTCCTCAAGCTAAGACAATCCATAACCAGAGAAAAGCTCTGTAGAGGTGTGCTTGCCACACACCAGGTGCTGATCACGACCGTGATGGAACAAAACAGCTTTTTTTTCATGTGGTGACTGAGGCTCCAGGTCAATTTTCTGGTTGCTGATGGAAGCAGGCTGGGACAATATTTGGGACTGGTGAGGTTCTTTGTAGAAGCAAATGGGTGGCATGAGATGAGAATCTTTTTTCTGTGTATCTAAGAAGTCAGTCCATGCAACAGGACGAATGCTTTACACAAAACACCTGGAAGGGATCCAGCTGGAACCCCACCTTGGTGTGATGAGAGCAGGAAGGTGAAGACTTTAAGTGCCTTCTAACATCCCTTGGGCTTCAGAAGCAGGACTGAGCATGTGGCCAGCAAGGCCTAGGGTTCAATGGCCTTGACCAAAGGAGACAGGGCACACTTTAATTCTTGAGGTATTTAGCCCATCTCTTGAAAATTGCTGTCTCCAGAACCACAGAATTCTTCTGGCTGATGCCTCTGTCCATCTGCATGAATCTGAGCCTCTCCACAGTATCTCAGGAAATGTTAAAGCTGAGTCTTGTGTCTCACAGGTGCTCCTCACTGTGGAGTGAACAGGGCTGGGTGCTGCTGCAGTGGTTGTTGACTCTGCTGTTCAGACGTTCTTCATCCTCCTCCTCTGCTCCTGGCTCGAGTGCTGGTTTCTCCTGGTGCCTGTAGGTGAAAGGCTGGGAGCAGCAATGTACAGACCCCTCTTTGCTTTGTTTTGTTTCCTCTGGAGCAGTTCTAGTCAGTGATGACTGAAGGTCTGAGGCCCACATTTTAACAGGGAGAGGGGAGATTTTCAGGGAATATAAGTAGGTGGGTGGAAAGGCCTTTTCCAGCAATGCCATTGCACAGCTGCTCTGGCAGGATCCCAGCTGCAGGGCCTGGAGTGAGTACTACACCTGCAGATGAAAATGTGGAGTTCTGGGGTCACAGACCACTGTCCATCCCTCAGGACGCTGCTTAGAGACAGTTAAATACATCAACACCTATTTTTGGCCAACAGATGAGCTTCTGAGCAAATGAGAATCAAACCTAGTGGATTCAGCAGTGGGGTTTCAGAGCCATTGGGGTTTCAGAGCTGTTGGGGTGTGGCACAACTCTGGACAGATCACTTCTCCTTGTGCCAGTGCAGAGAGCTGGTCCCAGTATTTCCTTCCACCTTTAGGGTGCTTTGAGATAAGCTGATACAAAGAGCTTGATTTTAAAATGTATTCATTGCTCAGCAAAGTCTAAACATGTTACAAGAGCAAACTGGCAAGTCTCTCACAGAACTCTGGCTCTCTCAAAACTCTGCTGTAGAAATATTTAAGTATTTCAGTCATGGAGAAAGACAGACACCTCATTTTTTTTAGTTTCCCACTGAAACCATGGGGGAGCAGCAACATCCCTGGGAAGAAGGAGATACTCTCATCCAGCAGCCCATTCCTCTCCTGCCTGAATACAGCTGTCACTGCCCCTCTTTTTGTTAGATGTACGTGCACATATCAGGGGCAATTCGTGCTAGTAGTCAAAATATGGGCCTTCTGTTTACAAACAGTGAATCAGTCTAATTATTTCAGTGGCTTTCTGCCAAGAGAACAGTGGGCCAGGTGTTGAAAACCTTCTTGTTTAGAAAGTGTTCTTGGCCAGATGTCTACATGGGAGAGAGCTGCCTTGCAGTGTCCTTGCTTAGTGCACTTGACCTCACCTCTTGTGACTCTTGCTCTTTATCTCCCTGAACTCAGGACTCTGGAGCCAGTTTCGAGGTTCCCCAGGTCTGACAGTTTATCACTCAAACTGAAGAAAAAGGAGGATTCCTAAAGGGAATTAACAAACCTTGGCAGTAATTAATCTGTCAGCTGAAAAAGAGGAAGCTGGCATCATCAGGGAAAGATGCCATGATGGAAAACACAGGGAATGAAGGGAAAAGCCTGTTCCTTACAGGAATGGTGGGGATGTTTGTTAGGTTGGTACTGAGTCATGAAATGAGCAGGAGCTTCAGAGAAAATCCAATGGCAGGGAGAGCATGAGGCACAGCACTGGAGATGTCAGTGCCACTGGTGTGTGGGAATAATGAAAGACAAAAGGCAAGAAATTCCAGGGACAAACAAAGAAGGAGGCTGGGGCTAGCTGAGGATCTGTGGGTTGGTTTGGATAGAAGAGCAGCAGCAGCTCTGTTGAGTCATGTCCCTGCAGGTACCTAGGCCAGGTGGTGGTGTCTGTCCCTCTCCCTTGGCAGAAATAAAGCAAACCTGGCTGCATGCAGGAGAACTTGGTGTGAAGCTCCTTCCCTGCTGCTGCTTAACTCTCCTGCCAGCATGTGCCATCCATCAGAGGGAGAAGGAAGATCCAGCCCTGTGCTGAAGGACAGCACCAAGCTGTGGGTTGGGTTTATTTACACTCCTCCCTGTGTCAGATCAGAAACAGCAATCACTGATCAGCAGGCCCTGGTCTGGGGAGGACAGACCTGGCACTCTGGGAGATGTTAAGAGAATAATGAGGGCACCTCAGAGCCTCCCATCCCTTCCCACAGAGCTCAGCAAACTCTGGGAAAAGTGGCAACCAGGGTGAAAAGGCAGGACAGACTCCTCGGGGGGGTTTCCTGGGTTTGCTGTGTGGCACAGAGGTGATGCTGATCTTGCCCAGGGAATGCCCAGCCCCTGTGTGAGAGCTGCTGCAGCCACCACAGCAATGGGAAGTCTGTGCTTGAACAAGAGCATCCGTGTTTAGCACTGGTTTTCTCATGAAATCTTTTTCCTAAATTCAGTTGAGTTACAGTGCTTGTGAATTTAATCCTAAACCACAAAATAACTGACTTATGCAGACACCTTTTTGCTGTACAGTCTCAGATTATTTTTTTGTTGCATAAAGATTGCATCTTTTATTTTCATAAATTCTCAGACACTCAATATAATGCAAATAGAAACCAATACCCCTAATTTTCTGCTGCTTTAACCAGGCAGAAGCTCCTCTGTAATTAATTTATGAATCTATGATCCAAGGTTCGACTCCTATTTCAAAGATTGATTACTGTTGATAATTCTTGTGTGATTGATTATTTGAGTGCAGATTCAGTTTCCTGGGTGACAGCTGCAGCCTTTGCAGACAAAACCTCACTGACCCCAGTTATAAAATGCTCTCTTGTATGGATCTTGAATAGCAAGTTATAGATGGGAGATATTTTGTATAGTTTAATTATAGTTACTGATAAAGCTGAAAGAGTTTGCTGAAATACCTTAAAAGTTTTAGAATTGAAAATTAAGCAAGGAACCTCAGCAAATCAGGGCCTCCTCCAAATTTTTTGCCTCTAAAAAGTGTTGTCTTTATCTCACTTCACTCTCACTCAGTCTACCAACAGACATGCCCTTAGCCCAGCAGGTTTATGGGACTAGAAGTAGCATTTCTATTTTTACCAGTATTTTTCTACTCTAGTCCCAGCTAGTACCAGGCAGAATAGAGATTTATGGTTGGCTTGGTTTTTAGAGAAAAACATTGCCAAATGTCTCTGAAATAAAAAGGAAGGGTCGGTTCATTTTAGGTTACTCATCTAAACTCAAGGCTGCTTTTGAATTTTATCCAAGCTGGTTCTTCCATCTCTCTTTGCAAGAGTTCTGTATAGGAAATGGAGCTAAATTGGAGTCACATTTGCACAGGTGGGGTGTTGCAGAGCACAGGGACTCATCTGGCACATGCAGTCAGGATGGAACACTGGTGGTGGTGACACCTGGTCAGTAGAGCCAGAACCAAACCCTGGCTCTGAATCCCTGAACTCTGGGAAACCCATGCACAGGGTCAGACTTGGGAAATACCTGTTAGGGACCAAAGGGATACCAACCTCGGGTCCAGGCCCAGTTCTTAACAAATTTTATTTTCAGAGAATCCCTGAGAAACATTTTGTGGGGTTTATTTTTGTTGTTGTTTGGGTTTTGGGGGTTATGTTGGGGGGAGTATTTTGTCTTTTTTTTTTTTTTTTAATTACAGCATGGCTGCTTTTCTCCATCTGCTTCCAACCACTGCAAAGCATGCATGGATGGACTTGTAGTTCACTTTCCTTAGCAGCTGGCAGGTGAAATCCTGTGATATTCTGTTTCCCTCTCATGCTGACCATAGTCACAGGGAGGTTGCAGAACACACATCTTTTTTTTCCTTTCTCTCCCTCTCTTTAAGACAGAGGAGCTTTTTCCAGATTTAGTCTGGATGTCCAATGATGCATCTGCCTAAAAAGAAGAATGTCTAGGGAATTAATTGCACTGCTAATTGGTGTTTTTAGATATGGTGAAGCAGGAGTATTGAATGTAAGAACAAGGAAGCCTGTGAGTTATAATTACATGCTGAATTCTGACTTGTGAAATTGTTGTTAGTTTGCTTCTTATTTAAATGATGGGTGATGCAAGAAGCTTTAGCACCGTGGCAGTCCAAGTACAGCTGTGATTAGCAATTAGAAGACACCCAGGGTCTTTTGGAAAGAGGAAACCTGTCTAGCCAAATCTCTTCTCTTCTCTGAAACGACACATTCCCCTCCATAATTCTCTGGATTTTGTGACACTGTCTAGTCTGGAAACACAGGAGAGGAGGATCAGCCTGCTGGCTTTACTGTCACTAGCCTTTGTCTGCTTTCTCAGTTACAAATCCCATCCCAGCCTGGGGTGGGCAGCTGCCTGCCCTCAGCCTGAGCTCCTCACACTGCTCTTGTCTGGAGAGCAGGAGCTGCCTTTGCTCAGGCCCCTGTGGCTCCCAGAGCTGCAGAGGCACCACCCAGCAGTGCTGAGGGAGGGAGATGTGCAGCTGAACTGGAACCTGATGGTAGATTACTGTCTTAGGTCATTCATTGGTTTGTATGATTTCCTCATTAATGACAAAGCTGCAATATAATATAATATAACTGAGAGGCCACAATGTATTTTCTCTTGTCATTCAGAGGGTGGGGGTTGGAGGGGCAGCTGGGTTTAAAGTTTAGCTGGTATACTTTAAACTCTGTGTACATAACTTTGGAGGACACGGGGGTGGGAAGGGGTCCGTGGTTATTTTGGTGGGATTGGTAAACTTCAGGATGTTTTTGTTTAAAGAGTGAGGTATTTAATTAATGACATTGTACAAAGAGCTATTAATTTAAATGGTGCTTTTGTTCTCCTACCCCTAACTAGACCTGTCTAACTTTTCTTTTTGGCAAGCCTGCAGCAATGCTGATCATGTTGACTTTTGTACCTTGGGGGAGTGTGTGGAAGGGGAGGGGAAGTGCTTTTCTCTTCAGACAAATAATGTTGCCCACAGTTAACTTCCTGCTTGGATACATACCTTGAATTCCCTTTATGCTGAATTTTTATGTGAAGGTCTCTTCAAAGGGACAGAACAAGCAGAGGTTATTCCAAAAGATCTCAACTGTATCATCTTGTAATATATTGCAGCTTTATGCCAATGATTCCTTGCTTACCTGTACACAGTCCATGCATGTTTTGAACTAATTTTGCATTCTCCATTTGTGGTGAGTTATTTAGCATTTTAACCACCTTTTGTGCCATTCAACTTGTACAGAAAACATTTTTATTGACATTTAAAAGGGAGGGGGAAGAAAATAAAAATACCCCTTCTGCTCTCTAGTTGTAGGTAGAACTCAGTTACTTAGCAAACAGATGTAGATGAGTGGTTGTAGTGTTAGAAATGTTGGCTTGCTCGTGAACAAGCTCTTGAGAGTAAATGCATGGTCCTGTACCTCTCTTTTCTTAATTAGCTCTTCCTTTCCTCCTGGAAAGATTCTCTCTCTCTCCCTCTCTCTTACTCTTTGTCTCTCTCTCTCTCGTGGTTGTAAAGTACAGATTTGGACATAAATAAAATGATAAATGACCAGGTTTGAAAAGCAGTTCTCAACAGGTTCTCTTGGGGAACGTACTTCTTGCAGTGCCTTGCCTTGGCATGTTGATCAGATCCAACTTGCAGGATACAGCAGGTGGAGATCGGTCCCCAGTGCCTCTGTCCAAGCTGGGGAGCGAGTCCAGCCCTTGGAAGTTTGGCTCTGTAGCTCTGCTGGAGGGTGAGGTGCTGCTGGGCCACTGCAGCTGAGGCAAGAGGCACGGGCGGCGTCGGCCGTGGCCTCCACTCCTGGTGGTGGTGATGTCCCCGGGGCTCGTCCCGCGGCCCCTGATTTGCGGAGTTTGCACACACTTTTGATTTTCCTGGATACACAGCGAGGGGGTGGGGATGGGATATGGGAATTATGTTGTTGGGGGGTCTGTAGACAACTCCTTCTCCACACTCCTGAGCTCTGAGTTGAGTACAAGGGGCTTCTTGTTTATTAGCTGTGGTTCTGTTGGCAGTGAAAGACAGAAAACAGGCAAAGTCTTGGAACAGATGGGGTCACTCACAAAGATGCATTTTGTAAGAAATGGACTTAAAGAAACCCCAAAAAGCCGTGCCACAAAATCACAAAGTGTACCTAGATCCACACCTCTATTCCCTATGGCTCTTCTCCCTTAACAGAATTTCCTTTTGTCAGAAGATTTGACTAGGAAAAAATTCCATTTTTGTGAGGTGTTGTGAACTGTTTTTACTACTTGTAATAACCATCCCGGGTCTGAGTATTCTTGTAATGCAATGCCATGCAGCAGAGAACCTGTCCACTTTATAGCTTTGCTCTCAATATTTGTTACTTATTGTTTTCTCATCTAAATGTACATTTGCAAGATGTGTGTAATGTCATTTTCAAAAAATAAAATTTGGTTTCAATATTTAGGCCGATAGAAACCTTTCTGAGGCTTTTATTTGTTGACTGTGTGTTGACTGTGACTTGTGAATTATAGAACACTATAATATAATGTTCATTTTGATACCTCAGCTTTCCCAAATCTGCCCCACTTGTATAAATGCAGAAAAAAAAAAAAGGCTGGGGAGGGAATTTGATGCCCCTGAATTAATTAAGATATAAATCTGCCTCACTGAAGCAGCCCAACCTGTGCAGGACCCATCCTTTTGCCTAAAGGGATGAGCTCCATGTGGGTCCCACTCTGGGAGAAAAGGGGAAAATAAGGGCAGCTCTTTCCCTGTATGAGCACTGCAGATAAATCTGTGGATTCAGAGCAGCAAAAGTGGCCCCCATCTGAACTCTGCCCTGGCATCCAGGGCCTGGGCAAGGCCTATGCAGCCCTACATGAGTTTGGGGAAGTTTGGTGAGATTTGAGAGCTGCACTGTGTTTGTCCTGCCTTCCCACACAGGCCTGAAAAAGCTCCAAGTTTTCCTTTCCCAGCCTCTCTGTCAGAACCACAGTGAGGACAAAAGCTTTCTTCCCTGTGAGCCCTGAGAAATGACAATAAGGCTTGGGCTACCAACCCATCACCCCTCTTGGCAAAGTGCTGGCACCCACTTTGTGCCTGGACAGGCCAGAGCAGCACAGACAGTGCAGTTCTGTTTGCAGGGAAAGGCCACATGGAAAAAATGCAGTTCCCATCATGAAACCAGGAGAAAACAACTGTCAGGGCAGCCTTTATGCCAATGTGCATGGGCTGAAACTGAAGGAAATGTTATCAGAAAAGCAGAATGAGTGTTTTAGAGAACTCTCTGCTTGTGTCCCCGTGCACTTGAGGAGCCAACAACAAAGCAGTCTGGTGTCTCTTTCAGGGGCTATGTGTTGGCTCAGGTCAATAAATCCTGGAGGAAATACTCCTGCCCATGCAAAATGTTCTGAAAATGGCAGATTTAAAACCTGCTGTGTGCATCTATCACAGCTATTCCAGGGACTCCAGAGAGAGTTAAAAGGAAATCTAAATGCTGGTAGTGTGGCACCCCCAACCAGCACTGCAAGCCATTGGAAATGATGCTGCTGTCTTAGCAGGAATTCCTCTGGCACATATAGAATCACTCCAGATTTACTGTTGTGTCAGTGAGAGTAAAATTCAGCTTCCACAGCCCAGCCTTCCTGCTGCATCAGCCTGGATCTAGACAGAAATAAACATCAGGGATCCTGGAATATGTTGGTACATCAGAGCAGCAAAAGTGTTAGCTCCTGAAAAGTCTTAGTCTGAGTGCGTCAGCCCTATGTGGTATCAATTGTTTGGACTGAAGTAACTTCTGGCCTGGTTCAAAACCCCTTGGCTGCTGTCTTCTGCTTTTCTTGGTTTGTGAAGGCAACACAGAGGCAGATTTAAGATCACTGGAAATGATGCTCTGCATCTGTGTTCAGATTTTGGGCCTCCTGAGCCTGGGGTATCAAATCTGGAGTTTGACCCTGCTCTCTGCTGCACCCTTTCACCATCTACCACAAAATCTTGTGATTTAAAAAGCTTTTTTCAGGTTGTCACCCCAGGCTGGCTCTGTGCTGTGCTCTAGACAACACACCAGGCAGTGCTGGTCTACCTTCTAAAGAAGAGGTGTCCCAAAGGATGGGAGTGATCATAACCATGAGGAGATTCTCCAGGGAGCTGTGAAAATCCCTGAGTGGGATGAACACCCCAGTGGCACTGCTTTAATTATATCAGTGCTTTGTCAGCCTCATCAGGCTGACCTGCATCTTTAGTTGCCTTAAAAACTTATTCATAAGCTTTTAATATTCATATACTCTGAACATAAGAGACCTGACTAAGAGTTCCCTGGCCTGATTTTGGCTGGGAGAGAGTTAATTTTCTTCCCAGTAGCACCAACTGTTGTGGCTTGGAGTTGGTGTGAGGATAATGTTGATAACACACTTGTTTTCAGTCACGGCTAAGCAGTGTCTGTGCTTTTTAGCTTCTCATGCCCTGCCAGTGAAGAGATTCGAGGCACAAGGAGCTGGGAGAGGTCACAGTCAGGACAGCTGACCCCAACTGACCCAAGGATATTCCAGACCATCTGGAGTTGTGCTTATCAAATAAAGTGAAGGAAAGCCATCCATGGGCTGGACAGCTGCATTGTGCATCACTTGCTTTGTACATTGTAATACTCTTTTATTTGCATCATCATTATTAGTTTCTTCCTTTCTGACACATTAAGCTGTCTTTATCTCAGCCCATGAGTTCTCTCACTCTCACCCTTCCGACTCTCTCCCCATCTCCTGGGAAGGCAGTGAGCAAGTGGCTGTGTGGGGTTGGGGTTAAACCAGGCCACCTGAGATCATCCCCAGTGTGACAGGGAGCAGGGGCTGAGCTGGGCAGCACTGCTGGGGTCCTGGAGGCAGCACAGCTCCCTCGCTCTCTGATGTGGCCTTGGTGTCTTTGGGGACAGGGCAGGGTCCCTGTGAGTACCACAGCCTGTGGAAGAGAACACCAGAGGAAGCAGAAAGACCTTCCAGAGGTACCTGGGGTCTGCTCAGGTCTTCAGGGTTGGTGGAACAGGGTTGGTTGGAACAGTTGAGGGCAACTCAGTTGCTTTTCTTGGGGACAGGAGGGGAACAAAGATGCCACTCTGACATGGCCTCAGTTTTGCTGAAAAATAAGGTACCAATGCCAACATAAGGTTGAATTAGCACAGGACAGAAGCCTGGAATAACCTACAGCCAAATCTGATATCAGCCTGTAAATGGTATTTCTTCCAGTGCTGCCTAGAAAGGTGAGCAGCACCTAGAGCAGGGTGCAGCAATGAAACCTTCATTTTAAATTAACACATGACCTGCTTGGCCTCCGGAGAGCAATGCATTTGTGCAAGCAGGAAAGAAAATCTTCGGGAAATGCCATTCTGTCACAAATTGTCCATGCTTTAATTAGAAAATCCTCATCAGGGAGGAAGATAACTCTGAGATCCATGAGGGGAGGAACACAGTTGATCTATAATGAAATCAGCTCTCAAATGAGGTCGCCCACCCATGCACTGCTTGTGCACATGCAGCAGGAGCAGGAGCCAAGTGCAGCAGAGGCCAAGCTTTTGTAGCTATGCAAATGAATGGGTCATGCTTTGGGTGGAGAGGGGACACGAGGGGGGTAATGCAGTTACGTGCTGGAGAACTTGAGGACAAGGGCAAATGTGTCCTCCCGTGCTCTCCTCTTAAAGGACAATTCCCTTATTCCTGTGTTTCTGACAGAGGGCCCTGGAAGAGGCTCCAGGCACACATGGGCCAATGCATCATCCCCACAAGGCACACTGCATTAAAACAGAAAGTAAAAAACACCTTTCTGTCCCCTTGACACAGATTTAGGTACATAAAAGCAAGAGTGCCCTTAATATCCTTAAATCTTTAAATGACTCACCATACACTGCTTTTCTGGTCAGACAAGTAGATCAGCTGTGACTCTAAATGCCAGGCACCAGAACTAGGAAAATAATATTTAGAGCAGTAGGCTACAACTCAGGAGACTTTCAGCTCTTGATGTGGCCACAGGTTCCTGTGTCACCTGGAGAATCACCTGGGACCACAGAAAAAACACAGCAAGTGCCCAAAGTGGGCTTAGAATTCTTTGGTCTCCAGGTGCCAGAGGATGGGGATAATCACACCTTCAGACTCCATGTGAAGAGTTTCACCTGGGAAACTACAACAGCTGCTAAGAGTTACCAGTGCAAGAAATCACCAGCTCTGTGAGAGCAGAGCTGGCATCTGAAACTCCAAGAAGACAAATCTTTACTAAATAAAAAAAAAAAAATGGCATTGCATGATCAAGTGTCCAAGGTGAAACATGCTGGGCTCCAAAGCAGATGTGAACTGCAGTGAGCATGGCCTGGGCACTGCAAAAAAACCCCCTAAAGTTTGGTGCAGTGAGTTTTGTCTGGGAGTGCAGTGCTGTTCCTGTGCTGGGGGAGGTTTGGACAATGCTCCTGCAGCAGCAGCATCCCACAGACCAGGAATGACAGGGCAAACGTGAGCCAAACCCCATCCAACTCCTGCCAACATTAAACAAGGCTCTGATTTCAGGCTGTGTGATAGGGGCAGCACTCCTGGACGCCTTGGAATCTCTGATGGAGAAGGAGATTGTGCTAAGCCTGAGCACATTTCTCATGACCCTGAGACAGGAATGGCTTTATCCAAATCCCACCGCGAAACAGGAGTGCTACAGGCAATGTTTTAAATATTTAATGTTTACACAATACTCAGAATACAAATGGCAATTCAAAGAGAAAGGAACTCCTGTCTCTGTGAGCCCCTCAGGGAGTTTCCTCTTCATGTGTGTTTTTCAGCTTGATTGACGCCTGCCCACACAGACGGTGAATGGCAGCAGAGGATGTGTCCTGTGTGCCCCAAAAACACCCATTCTGTTCCACTGCACAGGGCCCTCACTGCCAGAAAAGTGGGGAAGAAGGGAAGAACTGGTGATTTCAGCTCCTTTAGTCCCTATCCCAGAGCCACAAGCTTTGTTTCACTGCCAGCTCTGCCCATTCAGCTCATTCCACCTCTTCCCACTGCCATCTGGTGAAGCCGCTCCAGGTTCTCACTGCAGGATCTTTGCTATAGCACCAGCCCAGCCCCACAATGAGCTCCACCACTACAGTTGCTCTCCCACCCCAACCCCACAGTGATTTCAGCTCCAGCCCCACAAGCTTTATTTCACTGCCAGCTCAGTTTCCACTCCAGCTCTCCATCTCCCTGCTGCTGACAGGTGAAGCTGCTCCAGGTTCTTGGCAGGATCTTCATTTTGTCTCCAACCCTTCAGTCCCTACTCTGTCCCTGCCCCACAGGGGTTTCACCCCAGCCGTACCATGTTTATGTCTTACCAGCTTTGCTGCCTCAGCTCCAGCTCCTCAGCTTCCCTCTGCCTCCAGCTAAAGCTGCTCCTGGTTCTCACTGCAGCCCAGGGCTGTTGACAAGGAAACAAATCAGTCACTGCCATCACTTCGCTATCTCCATGAGCTGTCACACCCATCCCAAATGGGCGCTGCTAAGGAGACCTGACCCCAAACACACACCTTTCCATAGGGGCAAGGACAGCCACCGAGCCCCAGGTTCCCCATCCCAAAATGTGCCCTTGGGCTGGTTCTGAGCCCCAGGGACCCTCCTGAGAATCCACCCCCGGCTCGGCTGGAAGCCCCTGAGCAGCTCCTGCAGCTCCATCCCCTTCCCTGTGGCTTTTATTTCAGCTCCACGTGGGTTTGGATCTGCCTCCAGTCCCAAGGCTTTATGTCCTCTGTGGCCCCAGTCCTACAGCCTTTATTTAATAAACACTACTTATCTAGTAAGAGAATAAAAAAATAGAATAAAAATACTCTAATACAAAACATTAGTATAACATAATACTAATGAATATAAGAGTAACATAATAATGGAATAAAGCAACTTTATTGCCTATAATATTACTTCAAGCTCCACGGGGCCGCATCCCGCCCACCCCTCATTCCTGGACTTTCCTCCCACAGGCTCCGAACCAGCCTCCAGCGGCGCCGCTGCCCGACCCTCACGGGGCATGGCGGGCCCGGCCAGGCCCGGGCTCGGCG